>VDFB02270651.1:579174854-579190929 GCA_007258455.2 Sequoia sempervirens | reverse complement strand
AAGTATGATGTCATATAAAATCTCAATGTAAGTGGGCACCTTTATGAGTTGATCATGAATTGCATCATTTATCTATTGACCCCAAAATATATGTCATTTCCTCTTCCTTATGACATGAATATACAAATACATCCACTCCTGAAAAGTGGAAGAGGTAGGCAATCCTTTAACCCTATTGAGAAGGGTGATCAAGTCATTTACTTCCTTTAGGCCATCTTGAAATATTTGGCCTTGGATTCTTTACCCACCTTGTATTGATTACCTTCTTACACCTGGCTGGATCCTCATCATAATGAGCTTGTGCATTCTCAATGGTAAGATCAGCATATGCATCAATGCTTAGACATTGGAAGATCTTGTCGAAGAACTCTGCATCGAGTTTGATGATTATATTCCCATCAAGATCCCTGAAACTTTTGTCTTCCTTGTAATAATGAGCTGCTACAACTAGAAGGAACTCAAGATTGTGTGTTGCTACTAGAAATGCAACCACCAATTGAATATTGCTCTCCACAACACATACCATGCCTACATCCAAAGGATGCTTCTTTTTCCTTTCTACCTCGGTATCCTTGATCCCATCAATGTTCAAAGCAATGGAGGTTGTTGCAAAAAACCCTTGATATTTGAACTTCATGGTTTTCTTGCTTGGTGACGGATCACACATTTGTGGAGCAGCTGTATGGCAAGTAAATCGCTCATACCCTTTCAAGAATTCGAGCGCGAATGCCTAAAATCGCATGCAAGAGCAACTGCAGAAAGAAATTTCATGTTTCCCAGTGTTAGAAAAAATTTGCAAGATTTTGTGCAGGGGTGCTGAAAATTTGAGATACCACATGTAACTTGGTAATTCAAATGCAATGGCACAAGAAAACTATGCTCTTACATGGCTTTGTAAAATAACTTGATGTAAGGCTAGAGAAAAACTCCACCCCTACATAGGGTAGACCATTCAAGTGTATAAACGGAGAAAAATCCCGCCTTTGCATCTCAAGGTAGTGCAAAAGATGCAAGTCAAGTTTTAAAACCCAACCTACACTAAAGATAGTGTATTAGGCAGGAATATCATGTCGGTTGGGGTTTAAACCCCGACCTACATGTGAGTGATATCAAGAATGCTCTTGCGCAGAAAAACCTCGCACGAGCATATAATGCATTTCAAATAAGGGTCGGTATGGACATGCAACGCGGGTTTTAAAACCCGATATGCATGTGGGAATGGCGACACAAGGGTGTAATGCGGGGAAAAAACACCGCTATACATATGTTTGGATAAGAATTTTCGTGGTGATATGTAGTGCGGGGTTTAAACCCCGCACTGCATATCAAACAAGCAATAATATGTATTTACGGGAAAATTTCTCGCAGTTGCATATCATATAAAGCGGGTATAACAAAGGTGTTGGTCAGGATTTAAACCCCAACCTTCATGTTGAATGCAATGGTGAACAGTGGATGTAACATAGGAATAAAAGCCCACATAACATGAAATAGAAGAGAAACATTTGTGTAAATTGGGGTTTAAACCCTAATATATGTTGTGCAAATCTCGACACTTGAATACTAAGAAGTCTTGGAGGGACTCGTGAGGGTTACACAGAGTTTGTAAAAAAAGTAAAGATGCCATTCGAGGTTTCTAAAAGTCAAACGACATTAGTAACATAGATAATGAACAAACACAAATAAAAACCCAAACTGAAAGAAGTAGATCTACAAACGACTAAGCCAAAAGTGATAATGACGCAAAAAACCCTAGACAAATATAACCAATTCAAAAACAAACTAAGCAAAGACTTAGAATGAAGAAAACCTAATCAAAGCTTTACAAAAGCAGCAAAAGAAAGAAAACAGGAAAACGTGCCAACATACTTGGAAAACCCATAGACAAAGGAGAAACCCTAGGCAACAAAAATTCGCTCGAAAAGCTACAAGAACTCCGAAAACAAGTGCGCCAAGAGAAAACAAGTATAAATCAGTCTCGGACGAAGGGGAAATAGAAATAAAATGAGTTTAAAAATCAATAAAAAACCCAAAATAAAATGCACTTGAAGTTTCATTAAACCTGCAATAAATGCCAAGCGTGTGGTATAAGGGGTGTAGTCGCACTGAAAATCAGCACGACTACATCTGTTAATGGAATTTGCAAAAAATATGCAAAGGCACTAAAATTCGGCACTCCTGCACATGTAGGAAAAATGCTAACTCTCAAAACTGACGTTTTCGCAATTTTGACCTTTTGCAATTTTTCAAAAGGCGAAAAGGCTAATCACTTAAAATGACTTTTCAAGAGATTGGACCACACACGAGGGTGACTGAAATTGCCTCATTTGCGTGCTTAGAGGACGTGGGCTATGAAATGGACAAGTTTCATAGGGGTTATGCCACAAATTGAGCGCAGCTGAATTCGAGGATAACGGTACCAACACAAGAGACCTCCTGAAAACCATCGACAAGAAAGGCAAACAGATACTACAAGGGCTCAGTCAACCCCTCAGAGAATTATTATTCTAGGAAACCAATCCAAGGTACCATTGGAACATGCTCAAGAAAGTCATCGATTCTCTCATTCCCAACAACCACCGATCTACAACCCAATGTGATCCCAAGGTTCCAAGTTAATCTCAGAAAGGTATCACCATGTTGACATTGCGCCACCCTAATTATAATTGTCTAACCATCATGCTCATGCTACATTCTCCTCTCCAGGAACCCTGAAGAGTAATCACCATTAAATCCCATACTAAAATACTTAAAAGGACTAAAATGTACACCAAGAGACATATCCTGCCAAGGCATCTCAGTGAAGTCCAAAGCTGCAATCTCCCTACCAGACTCGATCCTAGGCAATGGAAAAGTAAAACTTCCCAACCATAATATATAAACCTTAGCATATTCTCTCATGTGGTACCTAAAATAAGCTGATCAAATGCTGCCAAGGGGTTCGTAAAGAAGATAACAGAAAAATAATCTCTAAAATTAGCCATCCAGGAAAGACCTCTGTTGCTACAAACTAAAAAGGTATAAATGACACTTAACCTCCAAGTGCCAAAGGGAAAAACCTGAATACTCCAGCACACCCAACCTACCGAAGAATCTCCCACAATCGGCTACACAATAGCATGCAAGAGCTCAAAATCCATCTGCCCATGGACAGAAATCACTATCACCAATGTGGAAAGGCAAGGGCAGCGATCAACAATATGAAATACCTTTGAAAATGTAGGAGTCAGAAGTGTGGAAGTCGCTGAAAAATCATCTCCTACGATTAGATCAGCTCTACCCAACAATGCAAACCACCAATATCTCAACTGCTACTATGAAGAAGCCCGCCAATGCATCTGCGTGACATGAAGTATAGTCCCATGTAACCTGATTGGAAAGTGGACAGCAGTATCACAACTGAAATTCGGCTCACAATTCCAATTCTGACACAACTCCATACTACTGGTGACTGTCCCTGGATCCTGTGATTGACTCCCATCTCATCACTGGAATCAGAAAAAAGCTCCATCATCCAACTCAAAAAGTCGATTATCAAGAGAAGACTCAGTATCCATCTCAAACAATGGATTATCAACTAGTTGAATGCTATCATCATCCTCATGCTCAACCCAATCCCCTTGCTGGTCCAAACTCACAATTTCCACTTCCTTTGGGAAGGGCATAAGATCAAAATCTTTTTGAATGCTATCAAGCTCTTCAATTACGTACTTGATTTCTTTAGCCCTTTCTCTATTTTCTTGTTCCTTAATTGTTTGGTCAAGATTAAGCCGTTTTTACTTTAAGTAATGCATATTGAGTGTTGCTCAATAAATTTTTGGTTTATTTGAGATCATTGTATTTCCTTCAATCCTAACTCTAATTCCTTTGGATGTAGTTAGTTATAACCTTATCTGCAATCTTAGAAGCCACATCTCTATCTTTGATCATATTCAAATAGGTCGATTTCAAATTCCCATTGTGCTCTTGATATTTTGCAAATCAGCAAGGGAAACAATTCGTCACATCTAATTTCTTGGTATCCTATTACATCCCTAAATTACTATATACTAGAAACCCTAATGTTGAAATGTCAAATGTTAAAAATTAATAACAACATAAATATTAATATATATATAAAAATTTAAATACTATTATTATTATAATTATAAACATTAGAATATAATACTATAAACATCAAAATGTATATAAACTAATATAAAATAAATAATAATAAATATATTCTATATTTATATAAAATATACTTAAATAATATACATATTGAAATACAATTATAAAAATGGTAATTATGCCTAAATACTCTATAGGGCATGCATTTTACTAGGGAAGGCAGGATTCATAATAGGTGACTAGCAATGGCATTAAGACCAATAATTGAAACCTGCCTACGGGCAGTGATAGAGGAAAGGTGGGTAATCAGCATTAAAGACAACAATTGATATAGTTCTTTCAAAAGACAGTGATTAGCATAACCAAGAGTTATGTCTTCTCAAAGGGTTATCCCTTTTCAAAAGATGCCTCTTTTCATGAAGATATAAGATGTGAGGGAGGAATAAGGAATTGGGAAGGGAAGCATAATGAGATCCAAAGCAGATGTACGAGCAGGAAATGGCAAATCTGATAATGCAGCAGATTGGGAGAAAAAAGAATAAACTTATTGAACAAAAATATTATTATAAGAAATATATTTGGGAAGTAAGCTATATATATATCTTATGTAAAAATATATAGATATATATATATTATATATGATTATGTACGCAATGATGCTTGCAGCAATTATTGAGCCTTTATAAGTACTACATTCTCTAATATAAAATGGATAGATTTATGTACATCTTGAAATATTCCGAGCCAAATTTTTTCGATTTTTGAATGCAATTTACAAACAACATGTACCCGTTAGGGTTAGTGCTTAAAACCAAAACAATGCAGAATTCAACTCTAACCAAGAATGCGCCGGATGACAACGAGCATATGGTCAGAGGATCTCAATGCAATGCGAAATAAGAACTCTAACCAAGAATGCGCCGGAGGACGACGAGCATATGGTCAGAGGATCCCTATCATCTAATATGCTGAAAGTAAACTCAACACCCAGAATGTGCTTTCAAACCCGGAGTGGGAATGGAGCTACCATAGGGCGGAGATGTAAGATGTTACAATGCAATTAAGAGTAAATAGGCGGCAAGCCAGCCTCTTCCACTTATCCAGTGGGAAATACAGTAAAGTAAAGAACAGAAGAGAGAATGCTGACAGTACTACTGTTCAGCTTACAAAATATCAGAAGATGCCTGCAATGAACAAGATTAGAAGCTCTCCACTGCTGCAGTAATAGATATGATCATTCCAAGGTTAATTATGACCTTCCAGACACAAACTCTTCACCAAAATGCAAATTACTCAAGACTGATATAACAGACCAGCAACTTGAAATGCTAAACCAGCAACACAGAACCTCACTAAAATGCTCATATATCACTCAAAACTGACCCAAATGACTTCAAATTTGATGCAATAGACCCTCAAAATGATGGCGCCTAGTTTAGTAATAAGAAATGGCAACTAAAAGTGGTTATTAATTACTGGCACGAATCCCTAGGCACTCCAAAAAGTATGGCCTTCAAGGAATGACGAATTTGCTTTATAAAATCATAAACTTCGTATTAAAATCTGCAAATATTCATGAAGGGGCGCCCTTACCAATAAGATGCAATGACACAATACCCAGAATGAGATTATTTTTATTTTCTGATTTATGGGTGAAACTACAGATTCAGCCCTGTTATCAGCAACTCCAGAAAATGACATAAAATGCAATAAACTGAACTTCTAATGACAAAACAACACTACAATGCAAACCTCACTA
The DNA here is from genome assembly GCA_007258455.2 of Sequoia sempervirens. Classification (NCBI taxonomy): domain Eukaryota; kingdom Viridiplantae; phylum Streptophyta; class Pinopsida; order Cupressales; family Cupressaceae; genus Sequoia; species Sequoia sempervirens. The sequence goes on along the minus strand of VDFB02270651.1, from coordinate 579,185,060 downwards.
CAAAATCACTCAAAATAAGCAAACTTCTCCACTAGGTGCTATCTCTCAAGCACGAAGTCGAGCCAAGGCTAGGAGGCATTCATTCCTCGAAGCAATCCAGCAACCATTTCGGCAGCATAACAATAGCATAGACCAAAGATACCAAAATGAAGAGCAACTGCCTCCTTATATAGACTTGAGAAGGCTCTCCAGAAACTTCTAGAAGATGCGCCCTAATTCCATATTTGAATTTGACTTCTTTTCCCTTCAAGTTTGGGCGACCCCCTTTTCCAAGGCTAAATTTGATTTTATTTAAAATCAACTCTTCATAAAATGGCGTCCAACTTCACTTGAGCATTTAGACTTTAGAGAAATTTGCAATATGTTCTTCATGAGAAAATAACCCTCAAGGTCCCCCTTTTTAAAACAACTTAAAGTCATATTACTAGGACAAGGGGTTATTTTATAAAATAAAACATTATTAACTTTAAATGACTTATTTCTCCAAAATGAACCCTTTAAGCCAAAAATCAGAATTACCCAATGAACTGCCAGAAAAGGAAAGCTTGCTGAGTTTATGCTGACTTGACCACTGCTAAAAATAGAATTTACTAAAAATAGTAAATTCGGAAAGTTGCTCGGATCAAAGTGCATGCGACACCATTGCTTAAGCTCAAAACCCGTAAAGAACTAAGAATCCACAATCCCTCGACCTAAGTCAGAATAGCTTGGCACTCTGGCCAAAAATAGTAGTCCTAAAGGTTCACGCTAGCTTGTAAGTCATACTCTCTCTCAAGGGCTCTAAAACCCAAGGAATCCATCCAAACAACCAAACTCCAACAAGCAAACCTCAATCTACTGCAAGAGAACACACCCAAGCAACCGAAACCCTAATTCTACTCTCGATCGTCGACAACACATCAAGATAGACCATCAATCAATCAAAAGTGTAGTGCTAAAACGGGACATTACACATCTTTTATCCTATGATCAATCAAATGTGAGGTTGAAGGAAGCAAGTTAGGAGGATGCAGTTTACGGGCCTCCCATGCTAAGTAGGCGACTCCAAGGGTGGAATTGTCTTGGTTCAGACGTTCCTGCCGCTTGGGGCCAAGGGGTGGGTTGTCTTGGTCAAACGCTCATGTTCTTGGGCTTAGATGGGTTGAGTAGTTTACAAGAACCCCTTTCAAGGCTTCTCATATCAAGCCAAACTATGACTGATTGTTAGGATGGAGTCTCAATCATAAGGAGGATGGATAAGACAACATGGATAGGAAAAGAAGATACAAGTGTATTCCACAGCATGCCACTTCAAGGGTGGAATTGTCTTGGTTTGGACGTTCCTGCTGTTCCAAGCCAAGGGGTGGGTTGTTTTGGTTAGACACTCGTGCTCTTGGGCTTAGGTGGGTAGCTTGGGGCGGACTTGTCATGTTTCTCATCCAAGTCCTATTATGATTAAAGACTTCCAGTATGCATTATGAATATTGGTAGTTTAGATAGTCTTGAAATAATTATGTATTTTGTATAGCTTAATACTTAATAGATAAGGCATTTATTATGTTCTGATCATATGAATTATATTTCCAATATTATCAAACATAATTGCAAGACCTAAACCAAGATTTATCTTTCTTGAAGCATTTAAGTGGTAAGTTTTAACACTAACTACATTAAGCTTGTGATTCTAAGGCAAGATTTAGGCCAATCCCAAAAGGGGACATTACAATATCTTTTGATGAGATTTTCAATCAGACTCTTTATGTCATCCAACTTAAATAATGTTTTGTACTTCATTTTAATCCTATTAATTCATTAATTTTCGTTTCTTCCAAGTTTCATTAAATTCAAGACCATGCTAGTCTAATACTCCACCCCCAAGTCTCATGTGCCTCTTCTTTAAAGTTTGTCTCACCTTTGTCACTAGGACTCCAATCAAATTAGCTCCATGCAAAACACCCTGATTTGTCTTTAAGATCATGCATCTCAAGATCAATTCTCTATGGCATCCTTTTCACATACCAGGATGCTCTAAGGTTGGGACAGCAGCTTGGCCAAAAGAGAATTCTTCCCTAACTAATTCTTCATTATACTCTTTGGTACCTAAACACCTAAATCCCATGGTCCTATGAGCTGATGTTTTCTATCCGAAAGAGTATGCTCATTATGTGCCTCATGAGGGTGATTCTCCTCCTAACAATTCACTTCCAAGTCGAGAGATCAAACTATCTCGAAATTAAACCAACACCTAACTTAACTAACACATCATAGGCTGACTTGAGACTTTCAACATATTTTCCTTTAATATGCTTTTCTTTGAAAGTGCATTAGTGATCTCAACTAAGTCATCATTTGCATCTACTCCACTAGTGTCATCATGATATTGGTAGTCACAAGAATCCCATCAGATTGGCCTGAACTTGCAATCAAGGTTGTTGTTTTGTCTTTCCCCTCATGCTCCAACTCATCAATAGTAGTCACATGCATGCCTAAAAGGTCATCCTGGGTACTTGTCATACATTCTTCATGTGATAGCTCTCAAGAAGTTAGATCAGCATCAAGAGAAAATTTATCCACCACCAAATCTTTATCATGATTGGGTGCTAACACACCTGGATCATCATCACTCTAATAAGAGGTTGAATCACCATCATTAGCTGATTGGAAAACATCATCATGTATGCTATCAGCATGCTCATCATATGTACTAGTGTAATCAGCCTCATAGGAAAGCTTTGTTGTATTGCACACATCCTCAACATGAATAGATGCATGCACAATCATAGAATCATCTTGAAGCTCTATAACATATTCCTCAACATCCAAGAAAGGTTTCAACTTTCCTTCACATTTTTTGAACACTTGTTGACCAACTCATAAGCAGCTATAGAGACATCTTGTTCTTGCCTCAAAATAGCCAACAACATAGATAAAGGGGTTGGGGAATAGTATCATATTCATCAATGATTAGGACCATAATGGTTTGCATGTAAGAAAAAACTTCTCCATAATCCTTACTGATAGATGCTATGAAATAATGAAACAACTAGAGAATAAGATCATCACATTCTAAATCAATCAAAAGATAACAAGATCTAGCTCTTGCCATTACTTCTAACATCTTAACCCTCCTACCAAAGGAAGGGCCTTGGTCATCAGGTAACCCATGAAAGCTCTCAACAATCAGTTGTAGAACCTCCCTCATTATGCCATCTTCATAGGGAACCTTAGGAGCTATAATCCTTGTGAACTCGCTAAGACAACCTGTGACTAGAAGTCTCACATTTTTATCTTAATGTCTCATAAGCATTGGCTTAACCAAAGAATGCACTGATGGAATCATAGCTAGCTGCAACAACTGAGAAGGGGTCTAATCAACCATGTATAAACAAATTTCTATTTCCTCCAAAGTGCTGAGAAGAACATCTTTTGATTGAGATAATTGTTCAAGTTTATCTCCTACCGTAAAAAAATTTTGGCTCAACTCTTTTCCACTCAATGCTGCCATGATTCACAACCCAAACAGGCCAAAAGGATAAACTATGCTCTGATACCACTGTAATATGCTGCCCTGTTTACTTTGTCTTTTTTTTTTTGTTTTGGTTTGTTTGATGTTGAGAAAGATGAAAAAAATATGCCAATAATATTTCATAACAATAATGAACAGAAAAATAATAAATTTGCAGCAAGAAATAACTCAGGAAATTTCATAGTTCTTCAAATACAAAGAGCAGAAAATTCCAAATTTATTTTACAACCAGATATTGAGTTTTTCTCAATTACAACAGCAACCCAATTCATAAAATACCACTACATATCTAAATCCAACATACCCAGAAAAAGTTGGCAACTTTGTCAAAAGGCTGTAGTTGCAACCAGCAAACTAGAACCCTCAATTTGGGATGCCACAACCAAGAAATGCTTCTACTGTTGATGAGACTGAAATACCAAGAAATATGAAACCTAGGTGCCACCTCCATGCCAAACTAATAGCTACAAATCTCCACTGGAAGCTCCCAAATTCCAAAGCCACACCCAGAATGGTACAGCTAGCTACAGGGATGGTACAGCCAACAAATGGAAACCCAAACAGCAAACAGACTATCACAAAACTCCTCCAATCTGCCACTATAAGCCTGACATGCAATAGCCTCCTTAAACTGAAATAGAAACTTAACAAACTAGCAAACTCCAAATAAAACTCCAGCAAGGCGTCCAACACCAAGAGTTTACAATCTAACCGGAATACTTGCAAATTTGTCTCTAAAGAGACTTTTACAAATTTTTTGAATCCAACTATGGATGCACTATGAAATACCTGTAAGATATATCCAACAAATACCAACTAGAGTAGATCTTTCACTACCATAGCCAGTCTTCTTCAAGAGGGTTTTTGTCCTCAGGAAGGCTGAGATGGACCAAATCAAAATCTCCAAAACCACGCAGGGCTTTCTCAAAGAGAAATATCAGAAAATAATAAACTCCACATCACCAAATGAGCTCTCATAACCTCCTTTTATACTTTTCCCGCCAAACTCTCCAGAAGCTTCTATTTAAAATTCACTTTTTAATTTAAACTCCCCTTTAGCTCCAAAAAAAACCTTTCTACTAAAATAATGATAATTTGACACACAAGGTCCCCATTTAATGCATCCATGATTTAAAACATTTCATCTCGGTTTCAACGAGCTACAACACTAAGGTGCCCCTTAAATATTTTTAAATAATATTTAGCAACCTTAGTAAAATAATTAAAAAATAAATCTAATATACTCATTTTGTGGAAACTGCCAGAATGCATCAGAATAAAAAACTAACTACACTGGATTGATCCCAATGAAGAATAATGATGAACGAAGCCGATTGGGTGACTTACTATAAATAGATGCTCTCTCCAAGAATCTTGGAGCTCAAACTGGAAGCCAAAGATAACATTTGAAAGCATTGTAGAACTCCTCTACCATCTGAGCTCACTTGTAACCTCAAATTACCCCTCTGATCAGGCAGACACAAACCCATAAAGTAATCTCCAACTGCTGAGCAAGAGAACCCTAAAATGGGGACATTACACAAAGAGCCTATATCATGGAGGCATCGATCACCTCAAATACCATCTTGCAAGCATTACTCATCATGATGCCAAACCTTGTAACAACACCACAAAAGAGATAAACTGAGAGATGAATGCACACCTTGTATTGATGGAAGAAACAAAACTACAAAGGGAGAAGACAAGCAGCCATAGTAGCATCCATAGCTAGTGCTCATGGTCCTCAATTGCAAGTTGATTTAGATAAAGATACAACATTCAAAGGCATAGTGGTCTCCATTTGTGGTCCACACATATGAAGCACATTGACATCCACTTCATCTACTTCAAATTATAGCACCACACCATAGCTTTGCATAGTTGAAAAACTTAAACTTCGGCAATAACTTCGGCATGTTAAAATTTAAAAGCTGGGGACTCGGTAATAACTTCGACAAATTTATCAAACATTTGAAAATACATAATTTTTAAAAATTTTCTTCAAAAACAAACATATATACTAAATGTGTAGAACATATTATTGATTTCCATCATATTATTAAACATGACCAGGTCAACGCCCAACACAAATACAATCAACATGTTTGCATGCTAGTGATTGTAACACCCCTCCATTTTGGCTTTTTTGTTTGGCAGTGTTCTTCTTTGTATGTTGTTTCTGTTTATGCTTTGACTTTGGAACTTGGTTACTATTTGTTCACAAACTATAGAGCAATGTGAATGATATATTTTGATGAGATGTTACTTTATTCTGATGTTGTCTTTGTGGCATGTTTTGGATTAACTTAGCATATATTTGAATTAATGATGTTTTATGCTTTTGATCATACTATTGATATATATTTATCTGTTGATTAATGATGCTTTACTTTCATCAGTATTGATGTGACTGTATAGGTGAAGGGGACGGGATTACATCACTCGCATGCGAGTGCCCTGTGATTTCGTGATCTCTCTTCACGGTGTGATTGTTATGATTATCCATGTACAACATTCATTTTGGTTACAGGTTTGCATGTACAAGACTTCGTCTCCACCTGGTTTCACAGGTTTGAGTGTGTCCATATCCTAACGGGATTGTTATTGGGAGATAGTAGCTAGGTTTTCCGTGTCAAGTCGTCACCCTAGTCATAGTGTGTCGTCAAATTATAGTCAGGATTAGTTGCTTGAATATTGTCCATTTCACCTTGGGTGTTTATTTAAATTCAAATTATTAAGGTTATTAAATGGCGGGTGTAGTTAAAACGATGATTAAATTTATCTAGTTGCAATGTTGAAATATTATTTATTTTATTGATTAATTTAATTTAATTTAATTAATAAAATAATCTAATCTTGGATTAGATTTAATTATTGATTAATTAAGTTAATAGTGAGGCCAATTAAGTTAGTTGTTTTTGACATTCTTGATATTTAGATTTAGAATTAAAAATGGAAATATGTTTTAAAATTTCACTTTTGAAAATTGACAAGTAAAATAATTTCTTTCAAAATTTTAATTCTTTTGTCCAAAAGAAATTTTTTAAATGCATAAAATTTCATTTGGAAAATAATTTAGTTTTAAATTCAAAAAAATGAAATATCTCCAAATTTTAATATATTTAATATGAGATATTTATTTTGAATTTTAACTTCAAAAAAATAAATATCTCCAAATTTTAATATATTTAATATGAGATTTATTTTGAATTTTAAATTCAAAAAATGAAATATCTCCAAATTTTAATATATTTAATATGAGATATTTATTTTTGAATTTAAATTCAAAAAATGAAAATATCTCCAAATTACGAAAATATAATATATATCACGAGATATTTATTTTCATTTTAAATTTAAAAAATAAATATCTTCAAATTTTAATATATTTAATATGAGATATTTATTTGAATTTTAAATTCAAAAAATGAAAATATCTCCAAATTGCAATATAATAATATATATATGAGATATTTAATTTTTATTTTAAATTTAAAATAAATATCTTCAAATTTTAATATATTTAATATAGAGATATTTATTTTGAATTTAAAATTCAAAAAATGAAACTATCTCAAGTACAATATAATAATATATATATGAGATATTTATTTTTTATTTTTTAATTTTTAAAAATAAATATCTTCAAATTGTAATATATTTAATATGAGATTTATTTTTGAATTTTAAATTCAAAAATGAAAAATATCTCCAAATTGCAATATAATAATATATATGAGATATTTATTTTAAGAATTTAAAATTTGGGGGAAAACTCTATTTTAGCAAATAAAATTTCATATTTTGGGAATTGTTGTTTTTGGGGAATCTTTGAATTTGGTGAAGGTTTTTGTTGTGGCTAGATTTGGATTGTGTTCTTGAAATTTTGAAGAAGCAAGAGGATTTCTTGGTTGAACTGAAATTAGAATAGGGATTAAAATCGCCATTGTCAAATTTTCAAGCTTTGGGAGAAAACATCAGGTTCTTTGCTTGATTCTTGTTAATTCATTTTGAAAGAAGTTTACAAATTTGTTCATGCTTTTAAGAAATGATTCAATCACTTTTAGTTACAATTCTTTGTTTTGTTGTTTGAAAATATGTTGATTAAGCTTCAATGGAAAAATAACCATGAGATTTTATTTCAAAATTTGCAAACATTATTGAAATTTTGGAAGAGAAAACAAAACCAGAATTATACAATGAGAAATTGAAAGAAAAACCAAAAAGAAAATCCTCATATCAAACTGAAATTTAAACCATATGTTGTATTGCCAAATTTATTTCTATTATTGCAAAATTATGTTGTTTATTTGCACAATTTGGCTAGAAATGAAAAAATATATATAGTATGTATATATTGCATATATATATATATATAATGTATATATACATTATGTATTTTTAAATAAATTAATTAGTGGAATTTAAATAGAAATATTTAAATGATAATGGTATATTTAAATATATATATAAATAAGTTTGGATATATATTATGTATATATTTAATATACATGGGTATTTAATTATAGTTTAATTTAAGTGGTTTATTTTAGTGAAATTAAAATAAATTTTTTTTATTTTAATTAAATGATGTATTTATTTAAAAGATTGTATTTAATAAGCTAATATGATCGAGCAAAGAAAATTAAATACTTAGCTCTGAATTATGTAATGTTTATCTATGTAATTGGATTTCTCTTTCGAGTATGTACAAAGTAAATGCATTATTTAATTTATACCATGCACTATGATGATTGAGTGAATTGGATTTACGAAATCCTAATATTAGTTGTTTTATTTTTTTAAGAATTGCCTGAAATGCTTCGTTATGATGTGTGGCGTTCATTCTTGGAGTGGGGCAATTGAGTCAGTGTATATGTAAGTCTTCCAGATGGTGTTTTTTAATCATTGGGGGTTGTCGTATTATATTAGTCAACCTTGGAATTGTGGTGGGAAATGTGTATAGAAGTATCATGTTGTTTCGCCCAATTTTCACGAACGGGGATGGTTTTTGCCCGCCTTAGGTTTAGGAGTGGCTTATGTGGTTTGTGCCTCCTTGGAAGGAGTGATTATGTAGTTTTGTTTCCTCTAGTGTTTGAAGTGAGTTTCCTTTATTTGTTTCCTCCTTGGTTTGGAGAGGTCGTCTTATCTAGTTTACCCATTGGATTGTGGTTTTGTACCATGTGTGTTGTTGATAGGAGAGTGGCTCTTCATGGGGGTTCGGCACACAAAGGGGCACCAGGGTAACTCACCTAGGGTTTAATCAAGTGATAATTTAAAAGAATTAATGGGGAACTTTCACACTAATAAAGATAATGAATTCCTCTCTCATGAAGCATGCGTTTGTTAAGGCTCGAGATGAGACGAGATGCATAGTTTTGCATGAGGGTCTGGCAGCCGGTAGAGGCAAGCTAGGGTAACCCAAGATGGGGGTCCGATAGCCTAGGAAGGTTGAGCTAAGGTAACTCATAGCAGTTTATGTATGACACTCTTCCTACGTCAGCAGTCAGTTAGTTATTGTGTGGTGTACAGATGATGTACATGATCATTGTTCTCTGGAAGCATTGTAACTTTGTGTTAAGTGATATTGTGGTTGTAGTTGTTTCAGTTCAATTATGTTTTAGCCTATGTCTAGTGGTAGATGGTCTTGTATAGGAATTCCTTGTTACTATCTCCTAGCACGGGGGGTGAGCCTTTGGGTATCACAAGGTTGGATGGAACGTGCACCTTAATCTGTTGGGTTGTCTTCTTGTTCATGTGGATGAGATTTCCAGATGGAGAGCTCATGGGATCCAGTATCTTTTCATGTTTTGTTCATTCAGTTGGAAACTTGTATTTTATTACCCCTCATTATTATCGAGGTGGAAGTTGTAATATATAACCATGCTAAATGGATTTATTTCATTCAATGAATGAGTGATGTAATTTTATTGTAATTTGGAATCAAGTGGTATCTCATATTCTTTGATGTAAATTATCATGTATGGAATGTATGCGTTTTTAATTCCTTAAGTAATTAAATGATAAGTTTTCAATTCATGTTTCTTGTTTGGGGTTCAAAGTATACTCAGTCTCGTAACCTTAAGGGTTGTTGGCAATTGGGTAGTGAACTTGCATGTTAATTGTACTTAAACAAAAAAAAAAAATTAGTATGTTTTAATACTTAATTGCAACTTTCCCTAGGGTTTAGCGTGGCGGGGGCGATACATTGATTAAAATTCACGAGGTTCAATTTAGGTGGATTCAATTCATAGGTCGACAAAAAAATTGAGGGAGTGGATTCATTTTGGATTTTATTAAAGTAGTAAAAACATTGTAAAACTTATATATATATATATATAAAAAGTATATATTATAATAATAATTAATTATAAAATATATTTATATAACAATATGTAAATATTAATAATATAAAATTATAAGATAATAACCATTATAAATATTGCAATACATTATATATAAATATATAATATTATTACAATATTTAATTACTAATAATCCAAGGTTGTTGGCTTAAATGCTGAGTACGGAAGTGATGCTGGTACTGTCGTCTTTTAAAATAGGAGACCGAGGTACTTGGAGACGCCATCTTTTTTAATATAAATATAAATTAATAAATTAATAATTTATAGAAAAACTCTAATACAAATAAAGGATACAATATATTGCATGACAATAATATATTGGGAGACGTCATTTTT
>VDFB02270651.1:579106893-579174754 GCA_007258455.2 Sequoia sempervirens | reverse complement strand
AAAGTGGGCCACTTAAGCCCCTTTTTAAAGTCCCATCTTGGTGCACTCCTACCCATATATATTTATTTTTATTTTAAATTTAAAAATAAATATCTTCAAATTTTAATATATTTAATATGAGATATTTATTTTGAATTTTAAATTCAAAAAAATGAAATATCTCCAAATTGCAATATAATAATATATATGAGATATTTATTTTAATAATTTAAAATTTGGGGGAAAACTCTATTTTAGCAAATAAAATTTCATATTTTGGGAAGGGTTTTTTTTGGGGAATCTTTGAATCTGGTGAAGGTTTTTGCTGTGGCTGGATTTGGATTGTGTTCTTGAAATTTTGAAGAAGCAAGAGGATTTCTTGGTTGAGCTGAAATCAAAACAGGGATTAAAATCACCATTGTCAAATTTTCAAGCTTTGAGAGAAAACATCAGGTTCTTTGGTTGATTCTTGTTAATTCATTTTGAAAGAAGTTTACAAATTTGTTCATGCTTTTAAGAAATGATTCAATCACTTTGAGTTACAATTCTTTGTTTTGCTGTTTGAAAATATGCTGATTAAGCTTCAATGGAAAAATAACCATGAGATTTTATTTCAAAATTTGCAAACATTATTGAAAATTTGGAAGAGAAAACAAAACCAGAATTATACAATGAGAAATTGAAAGAAAAACCAAAAAGAAAATCCTTATATCAAACTGAAATTTAAACCATATGTTGTATTGCCAAATTTATTTCTATTATTGCAAAATTTTGTTGTTCATTTGCACAATTTGGCTGGAAATGAAAAAATATATATATATATATATATATATAGTATGTATATATTACATATATATATATATAATGTATATATACACTATGTATTTTTAAATAAATTAATTAGTGGAATTTAAATAGAAATATTTAAATGATAATGGTATATTTAAATATATATATATATATGTATATATAAGTTTGGATATATATTATGTATATATTTATATATATATATTTAATATACATGGATATTTAATTATAGTTTAATTTAAGTGGTTTATTTTAGTGAAATTGAAATAAAGATTGTTTGATTTTAATTAAATGATTTATTTATTTAAAAGATTGTATTTAATAAGCTAATATGATCGAGCAAAGAAAATTAAATACTTAGCTTTGAATTATGTAATGTTTATCTATGTAATTGGATTTCTCTTTCGAGTATGTACAAAGTAAATGAATTATTTAATTTATACCATGCACTATGATGATTGAGTGAATTGGATTTACGAAATCCTAATATTAGTTGTTTTATTTTTTTAGAATTGCCTGAAATGCTTCGTTATGATGTGTGGCGCTCATTCTTGGAGTGGGCAATTGAGTCAATGTATATGTAAGTCTTCCAGATGGTGTTTTTTTTTAATCATTGGGGGTTGTTGTATTATATTAGTCAACCTTGGAATTGTGGTGGGAAATGCGTATAGAAGTATCATGTTGTTTCACCTAGTTTTCAAGAATGGGGATGGTTTGTGCCCTCCTTAGGTTTAAGAGTGGCTTATGTGGTCTGTGCCTCCTTGGAAGGAGTGATTATGTAATTTTGTTTCCTCCAGTGTTTGGAGTGAGTTTCCTTTATTCATTGCCTCCTTGGATTGGAGAGGTCGTCTTATCTAGTTTACCCATTGGATTGTGGTTTTGTACCGTGTGTGTTGTCGATAGGAGAGTGGCTCTTCGTGGGGGTCCGACACACAAAAGGGCACCAGGGTAACTCACCTAGGGTTTAATCAAGTGATAATTTAAAAGAATTAATGGGGAACTTTCACACTAATAAAGATAATGAATGCCTCTCTCATGAAGCATGTGTTTGTTAAGGCTCAAGATGAGACGAGACACATAGTTTTGCATGAGGGTCCGGCGGCCGGTAGAGGCAAGCCAGGGTAACCCAAGATGGGGGTCTGGTAGCCTAGGAAGGTTGAGCTAGGGTAACTCATAGAAATTTATGTATGACACTCTTCCTACCTCAGCAGTCAGTCAGTTATTGTGTGGTGCACAGATGATGTACATGATCATTGTTCTCTGGAAGCATTGTAACTTTGTGTTAAGTGATATTGTGGTTGTAGTTGTTTTAGTTCAGTTATGTTTTAGCCTGTGTCTAGTGGTAGATGGTCTTGTATAGGAATTCCTTGTTACTATCTCCTAGCACGGGGGGTGAGCCTTCTGGTATCACAAGGTTGGGTGGAATGTGCACCTTAATCTGTTGGGTTGTCTTCTTGTTCGTGTGGACGAGATTTCCAAATGGAGAGCTCATGGGATCCAATATCTTTTCATGTTTTATTCATTCAATTGGAAACTTGTATTTTATTACCCCTCATTGTTATCGATGTGTAAGTGGTAATATATAACCATACTAAATGGATTTATCTCATTCGGGGAATGAGTGATGTAATTTTATTGTAATCTAGAATCAAGTGTTATCTCATATTCTTTGATGTAAATTATATCATGTATGGAATGTATGCGTTCTTAATTCTTTAAGTAATTAAATGATAAGTTTTCAATTCATGTTTCTTGTTTGGGGTTCAAAGTATACTCAGTCTCGTAACCTTAAGGGTTGTTGGCAATTGGGTAGTGAACTTGCATGTTAATTGTACTTAAACAAAAAAAATAAATAGTACGTTTGAATAGTTAATTGCAACTTTCCCTAGGGTTGTGTGACGGGGCTTTACATTTATCGACATATATCATTGTATAGCCTTACAAATTTTTGATTAATGCAAATCTTATTTTACCACTATTATCAAATTATATAGTTTTATGTTGAATGATGTCAACATGAGGATTAAGTAAATCCTATTTTTGATATCTATTCTTGAATGATGTTATCATGTGTATTATGTAAATTGTATTCTTTAATGTTGTAGGCATGGGTGTTGTTTGCATCTTGTTCTTGATTGTTACTGTTGAATATTTATTGACGATTCATCTAATGCTTAAATAATTATTGGATATTTTTATTACATTTAAGTTTTCACATGTGTCCATAGCTTTCTAACATTCATGAAAAATATTATTGAGTAGACATTTAATTATCTTAACACTCCTATAGTTAAGGGTAATAAACCTATTAGCTTCTTTAATAAACTATTTAGCCTTCTTCTTATGTAGGCCAATAATGCATTTCTATATGAGTGTGTCTTTCATGTGTATACTGGTGACTTATGTGTATTCATACTTTTTGAATTACGTGTATATATGTCAATACTTTATGACTTACGTGTGTTCGTATGCATACTTCATGACTTGCGACTTATGACTTACATGTGTTCAAGTGTATACTTTACAACTTACATGTATACTTTGTGAATTATGTGTATTCCAATGTATACTTTGCAACTTAAGCATGTTTTCATGCGTATAAAGTTGTATTCATGTGTATACTTCATGAATTACATGTATTTGAGTACATGCTTCACTTATTCACATGTATGCTTCACTTATTGGGTAAAAGTAGGAAGTTGAGTCCACAAAGAGGGGAAGTTTCGGCCAAAAAAAAACACTGGAAACTAATACACATTTAAAAAAAATGTGTATGCGCTTTGGATCGGGTACCTGAGCCTAAATCCAAATGTGTATGCATTTAGATTCAGGTATGCACCCTAAAATGCATATTCATTACAAAATGCGTACACATTCATAACGAGTATGTGTTTTATAACGTGTATGCGTTCATAATGTGTATACATTTTATAGCACATACACATTCATAACGCGTATGCATTATAATGCGTACACGTTTTATAACACATACACATTCATAATGCATACGTGTTGCATACATGTTTTATAACGCATACACATTCATAACTCGTACGCGTTCATAACGCATACGCGTTTCTTAAAGCTATTTAATTTTTTAAATTAATGACTGTGTTATTCATTTTCTTAGTTTATTTTATCTATGTGCCTGAGGGAGAGTTCAATTCACGTATGCATTTCTAAGGGCCCAATTCAACCAAATTTTCACTGCCACCTCCTCCCGTCGACACAACCAACCTCAGTGACCTCCAAGTTGGTCGAATTTTGCTTTTTTTTTCTTTATATCTTGCATTTTTATTTTGTAATTGTTATTTAGTTTTTGTTTGTTTAGTTTGTTTTACATTCAATATTTAATAGTTTTTGAATTTTATTTAAAACCAAAAACATCAACCGAACCAAAAACATTAAATTGTAAATTGAAAACCATAAAAACTAAACCTAAATTAACTAGAATTTAACCTAAATTGGACAAATTTAACTTAGAAATCAAAACCCTAAACCCTAAGTTCCAAAAAACATAGACCTAAAAACTAAAACCCTTAATCCTAGGACCAAACCCTAAAACCTAAACCTAAATTAGATTTATAATGTCTAAATTTGTTGTCTTTTTACTAGCCCTAAAATCACACATAATCCCTAGATAGGTCTATTTATAATGGCGTAAAATTATAATCCCTAGATAGGTCTATTCATGCTTAGGTGCACAACAAAATAATGAGGTCAAATTAAAAAAATTATATAACCAAACATTAGGATTGCAAGTTGTGTATTATACTTATCTTTCTTATTCTCATTGATAATCATTTTTGTGAACTATTTACTAGGGGATGTGAGACTAATAGTTTCATCGCACTATCTAAACCTATTTATTTTTATTAGCATTTTTAACATATTTGCAACATTCTTCATATTATCAAATTTATCTAACATTGCTCTCCCATCCCCATCACATCATAAAAAATGATAATTTACATCAACATGCTTCATTTATATATGAAATTTTAGGTTCTTTGCCAAGCTAATGGCACACTAAATATTGTATTAATTTCTAACTACAATAGGACCCAACCCAACATCTAAACACAAGCTATCAATATAACTAAAATCCTTAAAGACAAGAGTAGCTACAACATACTTTGTCATTATAGTAGATATAGAAACCACAACATGCTACTCACTCATCCAATTTATTGTACCACTAAACAAACTAAACACAAACACTAGTTGACCTCCTACTATCTACATCTCATAATAAATATAAGTTAATAAATATCTAAATCTCAAATAAAATTACAAGTGACTCTAACCTTTCTATGATATAAGCCACCTATTGTACCATTGCCCCTTTTTTAGAAGAAATTGTTACTTTTAGGTTGCAAGTGATTCGCAGTAATACTGCCAATTTTTTGCAAGTGTCCTATAGTACCTGCTTGCTAGAAAATATAATACTTTGTAGTTACCCACAAATGCATGTAAAGAATCTCTCAATTTCTACCATTACAACACCCTTAAAAATGCATTCAATCTACACATAGATTCACATCCACCTTCTTTATTACATTAATTTACAAATTCTCACACATAGATGCCTCTTGATGAGGGCCCCTTACTATTATATCTTGAAGGATATCAATAACTTGAGGACCACCAATAGGATTCATAGGTGGGTTCTTAGCCTTCCCCTCATTCCCACTTTGACGAGTGACATGATGCCCAGGAGGCATCTTTCATTGACAATCAATGCATAGGTTAGGACATACATAGAATCATCTAAAAATCATCACTAAGGCATGTCATTCATTAGTCATAGATAGAATGATACAATGATTTAAAATTAACAATGACACACCACTCAATTTTAACCTTGCAAGGAAAATGAAACCATATGGTTATTAGAAGATAAAGTGCTCAAATTTAACCAAGGGTACATGTACATGACTTTAATTGTATAATTTAATGTGTATATGCACTATGGATTTTTATGTTATGGATTTTTTAATGTTATAAATTGAATGTGTCTTCAAATGAAATGTATTTTGAATTTGTGCCTGTTCAATGTGATTTAAATAAATTTCAAATTGTGTACATTATTTAATTAGTTGTTGATATATATTTTTTAATTGTTTAACATGCAGTTGCCATTTCATTGTTCATATGGAGCCTCAATTTAACATAGAGGATTTTATACCTAATGCACAACCTAGAGATCCCATACATCCAAATCTGCCACCACAACAAAACCCCACACCTCCACACTCTCCACCTCCTAACCCCCCACGCCCTATAGTAGATAAGACATAGTTAAGAGAGAGCATTAGAGAAAATCTTAATGTGATTTAGGAAAATATAGATTTGATAAAAAATGAGCCTAATATCCCCCCCATCTTGCACGGTTTGCATCTTCAATGCAAAATGTTGTCGATTCTGTTCAATCTATTGATGAAGACATAGATAGGTTCCATCAATGGAGAGAAGAGAGGAGACAATTCTATGTAGATGGATTGTCCTATAAAGAAATTAATGACCTTAAAATTACCAAACAAGCCATTTTCCAACATTTTTTTATCCCCCAAACAAGCGAACCAATTCCACTTGCTAAAAAATGAATTTCAATTAAATGGTGTAGGCACCCAGAGATAGCTGCAAATTTTTGGGATAGATGGTGGATGGTGTTTGATACTCCACCACATGGAAATTGAAAGGTGCCCATATACTTTTTGAGAAAGTTATGGGCTAAGTTTGAGTTGGGTTTAAAACCCAACTATTTTGATATGAGGTCATTTCAGGGAGCTAGGCATGGCATTCCCCAACATAGATTAGGAGCATGTGTCGATCCTCAACGACATGCTCTGATTGCTCCTATTGTGGCCCCTCCTTCTCCTGGTGCTCTTGTTGCATTTCAGTAGCAGATTATGTTGTTAAAATTAGGAGCATTGAGTTTTGTTTCAAGACATGTCACTCATTAGAATACACATGGTGTGGCTGAAGTGGGCAATAAAGAGCATGGAGGCTTAGGCTATGGGCATACTCAGGCATCCACTTTAGGTGACCCACATGCATCTAGGATGGATTCATATATGGATTTACTATATTATGAGGATTATCCTACATAGGTATGCTCATCTTTTGAACTTAGGCACATTTAAATAATTTGTTTGAAATGTGGAAAATTCATGTAAATAATAACATCAAATTATACATGTAATATAATATTAAATCAAGAAGTGTTCGGTGTAGATGCATGACCACACAATGCCTAAATCTCAATATGATCGTGTTTGTATTTCGAATGTTGTAGAATTCGGCTCACCTTTTGGTCAGGTACAAAAACAAATATATTTTATTTTCTGTGGACACATCTAATTTAATTTGAATTTGTACACATGTGTGAAATGATATATATTATATCTAGATGTAGGGAGATCATGCAATACTAAGTATTGACCAACCACAATTTGTGGTGAGTGCTCTTAAGTCATCATTAGTTCAAGTGTGTGCTTTCAAAATTTTGTTAAGTTTAAATTAAATAAACATCATAGATCTAATTTAATTTGAATTTGTACACATGTGTGAATGATCTATACATTGTTGTATCTATATGCAGGGATTTCATGTGATACCCATGGTAGGCGCACCTGAGACATCGTCAACATTTATGCATGGGAAATCTCAAGGGTGTGATCATGAGGTCATATTAGTCAAGGTTGTAAAATTTACTAAATCTCCTATACAATTTTTAGGGATCTTTTAAATATATATATTCGAGGTTTTAACATATTGTTTGCTTTATAACATTACCCATTTGGAATCAACTTGACACGTAGATTAAAATAAAATTTTATTTTATTTATTTATTTATTTTTCTCACTACTTGTAGGCTTACACACTGATAGAGTTTACATTGACTTATCTAAACTTTGTAACTGAAAACCTAACAAGTTTCTCCTTCCTGAACAATATGGACATTACCATTTATTTACCTTGAGGAATAAGAATTGCACATAGATTCAACCCTATCTATAGATTTTGATGTTTTATCTGATATCTGCTGTTGCAACTAATAAATGTTTGTAAATTTATGAGATTGTAGAAAAATGAGAAGAAAATCCAGTTGCACCTACATATCTATCAACAATTAGCCAAATGGGGGAGAACACACTTTATCCACCCTACCATATGGGTCATCAAGCCATGGAAGCTCTCACCAACCCCTGAGCCAAGAGGCTCAACCAGGACCCCATCAAGAGTATTCACTAAACATATAATGACATTCAACCCAAATTCTATAACATAAGATTTTCAACTCAGGTCCCATCACAACACATATAGAAACACACAGACTTTTACATGCAAACAAAAGACCCAAAAAGAGCAAGATTTACACAACCATATTTTCTTAATCTCCCAACTCAACACCATAATGGTATACAACAAAAAAAGGGTTAAGAACATCAACTTGCCTCTTTTTAGACAAGGAAGCCATGGGAACTTTTGACAGACCTCTCCCTCCATTCTTTTTGCAGACAACCCCCAAAACTTCCCAAAAATAGGCTCCAATCTCCTTTTTAACCTCCTCTTAATGTACCCTTCCCCTAGATACTTGAGTTGGGGGTTCAAAAATAGCCTTCCAACATTAATTTTCATTTTTTTCATGCTTAAAACTTGGGGTAATAGCTTCCATACGGGATTTCACACCTACCCTCCATTTATCACCCTCATATACACTTCCTGACATGAAATAAGTTAGCTAGGGTCCTGATTGAACCTCTTGTTCCACCCATTTGGCCATTTACACACTTTCTCCAATTGTTAGTACTCCATGAAAATGAATAATTAAATTGATCTATATTTATATATATGTATTGACAATCAATTTGCTGACTTGAAAATAATTAATTTTACGTACCTCATTCATACTTGGTTGGCAACATTTGGATGTTTGTAACTTGACCTTGAAGCTTAAAATGTGTCATCTTGGTCTTTCACATTAGTATTTTCTATGATTATAACTTGCAAAAATAAATGCACCATAATTATTTGAATTCAAATCTAACTTGGTGTGTCAACAATTATATTCTAAAATCCTAACTTCTCAATTATTCTTACCTCCATTATTCACACCTAACTTGATCCTGCTTACAATTTTCTAACACAACATTTTCACATCTATCATTCAAATCAAATCTCTTTGTTCATCCTAGATCAAATATATGGCCATGGATGCATTTTTTTACATAAAGGAAAGATTATAATATGAAGATGTCATTCATACACATAAAGTATAATTTGGGATAAAAGGGTTATGTTTAAGGTTACTATTATCTAAACCTCTAGAGTCATTTATCTTGGTAATGCACCAAAAGTTACAATAAGGTTGGCCTTCTTGTAAATAAAGTACAATTACTATCTTAATCACATCAAATTAAATGAGTGACAATGCAAGCATTAAAACACTTATCAGTTCCATCTATGTGTACACCATCATAAGAAGGATATAAGAAGTCTTTCTATAATGATATAAGTAAAAAATCACCCAATCATACCATTTCATGTACTATGATGTCATTCATATGCATTCATGTTTAAGAAGGAAATGTATAAGACTTTTTAAATAAAGCTCTACGCATCATTACTATCACTTGCACAAGGCAATCACTTGCCCTATCTTCTAAACACTAAAGCTTTTTGGCTACTTCTATAATTGATTTTACACAATAATACATCATGTACATAAGCAATATTTTAATACCATGCCCAAATTTTAACCAATCCTAAATATTTAATTTATCTTCATTTCCTAATGATTGAGTTCACAATGAGGTTTACATTTGACCACCTAGATCATTCTATGAGAACACATATAATTACCCTATACATCTTACATCATATACTCATACGAATTTTTTTTTGCATAATCCATCAAATCGACTTGACCAACTATGCTAATAAGGCTTACCAAAGGAAGCACAATGGTTAGCAACTTAAGCATGTATGGTTGGGCCTTACATTCCTTCTACAACTATCTTGACATCAACATTGGAATTCTGAACCTTCTCAGCGACATTAGCATTGTTGTTCACCGGTAAATTATTTATACGGTATTCTCCACATCCCATGTCATGGACTTGGACCTTGGGTTTTGGTGGCATGGTAAATGGAATGGATGAGTTGGTCAATGAAGATGAATCAATGTAGTGAGATGATGAGGCCTCTTGGTTGATAGGAACTTGGAATTGAGTAGTCCCCCTCAGATTACAACAATATAGAAAGGGGTCAAAATTTCCTGCGACTGTAATTTTAGTGCCTTTGTGAGGAAACTTGAGGCATTGATGGTACGTGGATGGTACGGATTTCATGGCATGGATCCATGGTCAGCCAAGGAGTAGGTTGTATGGTAGTTCAAGATCCAAGACTTGGAATGTGGTATTTAGTAATGCAGGTCCAATCTTGATAGGTAGTGTGATAACACCCTCAGAAGAACATTCTTCGTCATCATAGGCTTTGATGAAAATTCTCTTAGATGTATCCACACATGCTTCAAAAAAGCCCAGTTCCTTCACTAGTTTTAAAGTGCAACTGTTCAATCCAGCTTTGCCATCTACTAAGACTCGTCTGACCTTGTGTTTGTTGATGAAGACCTTAAGGTGTAATGAGTTGTTATGGTTTGACTTGGATGCAGAGTAATCTTTGTCAGAAAAAGAGACATGGTGGGAGCTGGCCAAATATACAACCATGGCTTCAAATTAGTTGACATCTAGGTCGATAGGGACATAGGTTTCTTTTATAGCCTTATTGAGGATAGTTTTGTGTTCAGGTGATATGTATAGAAGCTCAAGGATGGAAATTTGTGTGGGTGTCTTGCTCAATTGGTCAACAAGTTTGTATTGGGATTTAGATTGTGGTTGCTTTGGAGAAGGATCAGATATGGTAACCTTAGCCTTGCAAGTAGTAATGGTGCATTCATGTTGCTTCTTAATGGTGATTGTGTTAACATGATTGTCAATAGCTTGGAGGTGGTTAATAATTGTGTAGTCCAAAGAGGCATTGGTATAATTGGCATGGTTGTCTATCTTTTGACCCTAACTAGAGGGTTTTCTGGAACCATGGTCTTGCAATGGATTCTTCAAAATGGTATGGTCTTTATTGGAAGTTTTTTGTTGTCCCTCAACCTCCCTGGTACCGTTTTCAATTAGGCCTTGAATCACGTTCTTCAACTAACGACATGATGAGGTGTTATGCCCTTTGACGTGGTGGTAGTCACAAAAGTAATTGTCATCCCACCAAGAGGGTTTGAATTGTCCTAGGTCATATGGTTTGGGCTCTTGGAGTTGTATAACATTTGATTGTACTGGCTTCTTTAGGACAAATTCAATTGGTTCTGGTAAAAGAGTGTATTGTCTCCATGGGTATTTCCTTGGTTGTCTTGGGGGTCCCCATTCTTGATTATTTTGTATCACATTAGTTGCTTGGTTGGAAACATATCTAGTTGTGTTATTGTTTGTGTTGGGTGCCTTGAGAGTCAGTGTGGGACCTGTTTTGTTCATAGCTTTCGCATCTACCACTCCATCATTTGTTACATTCTTATTGTAGGACAAAAACTTTCTTTTTTCATTAGAGGTCTGAACATTGGTTGTGTGTGTGTTTGTTGCCATAGGTAAGTTCACCTTGGGCAATCAGGACTTTTCGAGTGTCATGCCTTTTTCAACTAAGCCTGCAAATGTGGCACAACAATGAACTTGTAGAGGGTGTTTGAACTTTGGCTTGAGGTTTTCTATGAACATGTCCACCTTTTTTTTTTAGGATTCTCAATAGGACATCGAATCGCCATACTATGCCATCATTGGAAGAAAGTAATAAAGGTCTCTCCTTCATCTTGTGTCAAGTGGCATAAGGTAGCAATTGTGACATCATTTTTAATGTTATAAGCATAATTCTCCATGAATTTATTGGTGAGGTCATCCCATTACTTTATAAACCCTTTAGGTATCAGTACAAACCATTCAAGTGCTAGCCTTGTAAGACTTCTAGGAAAGAGTCTCAAAAGGTAAGAGTGATCATATGTGAATACACACAAGCAGTGGCAAATTCTCGTATGTGCTCGATAGTATTGCTCTTTCCCTTATACTTAGTGAAGGTAGGGATGATATACCTAGGAGGGAAAGGAGACATGCATATGCTAGTGTCATATGGATAAGGATGTAAATCATGTGATGAGTATTTCTTCTTTTTTGAAACTTGCATCCCTTCTACTTGCTTTTGTAGGATAGCCAATTGAGCAGTCAAGGCATCTATTACAGGATTGTTGGAAACATTGTTATGAGGTCACACATTTGTGTTGTGTGGTCCCATGTTTTGTTGAGATGACATGTTTTGGTTCAAAACATTGTGCACGTATGTGGTGGATTTTGATTGCGTCCATGAGTATGAATGTGTGATGTGTAAGTTGGGATGTGAGAAGTGGTTAAACTATGTTGTATAATTTGTTGGGTGTGTTGTCCGTGTATATTTTGGTTGCCAAAAAATAATCCATGTGTGTATCCATATAATATGTTAAGAGGTTGCGTCGTTTGTGATCCTTGTCCTTGTTGAAAAGGATTATAACCATGTGAAGTGTTTGTATTTTGGCTATGTGGGGCATTTGTGTTTTGTACTTGAAGGTGTTTGTATTGACATGAGGACCTTGTGACATAGATTGAGGTCCTTGGATGAGAACCATTCTTACCTTAGGTCTACCAAGGATGTTAGATGTGGATGCCCCTATGGCCTGAGATGATGACCCAAAAGGAGTGAATGCCAAGCCAAAGGGTTGCGTTGTGAATAATGGTTGTAATGTGGTTTGTGTCATGGGTTGTGACATAGATCGTGTCACAAAGATGGATGAAGTGTTGGTAGTTGTGGTACTTTGGGTTGTTGTTCCAATGGATATGGAAGTGTTAGGTTGTGGTGTAGTTTGTCCTTGGCTTGTTTGTGTGTTGTTCTTGGAAGATGTTATTTCTTGTAAGGTATTAACATCAAATCCTTGATGTAGTTTAAATCCATGTAAAAGCTTGGCTAAATATCATTGGGGATCCAACATGAAAATATTGTCCACAAGAGAGGCAACATCAATATTTTGTGTGGCAGCGTCTACTTCTTCTATGAACACATTTCCATCCTTGTCTCTAATAAGGAATTATTCAAAAGGATTTTGTGCCTTTGGTTGTTTATAGGATGTAGAGCCCAAGTTGGCATGGTCATGACTCTCAAGGTTGGTATTGTTGTGAGGATCATTAGTGGTATTTTAAAAGTTGAAGGTGCTAGATTAATTGTAAAGGTCATCATCGTCATGAAAAAGATCCATTGCTCAACATTTCTTTTGCAATCTAGTTTCAACCATATAAGACTTGCTCAAAATGAAGGTGGAAAGTATGAGACTAAGACTATGTTTTTGGTATTTTTTGAAATAAGGTATGGCCAAAGATAATGCAACTATTTTTTGGTATTTTTGGTATTTTGAGGATAAAAGATGTCTAATGCATAGATGAAGGAATTAAGACATTGGACAATTTTAGTAATGAAAATATTGAATATCGACATCACCCATCTTCCTCAAAAGGAAATAAAAAGGCTAGCATTGAGGAGACCTTTTTGAGTAAGGACTATATCTCAAGGGATCCCTTGCATGAAAATGCTACTCATCATTCGTCCTCTTATATGCCTTGGTGTTAGAATGATAACTTGCATAAATCCATAACTCCTATTATTTCTATTATTTACAATCTAGTTACCATTAGAAATGGGTGTGTCTAGGAAACCTAATTGGGCAAAATAAATCTTCAAGACCTTACCTTACCCATCATGGATTTACTAGAGAATGTGAATACTCAATTGTTTCATTCAAGAATATATAGTGACAAGAGAAGACACTTAATGGTTGAGCAAATGGATAATTAGAACCCTATGAATATCAACTCCAAAGATCTCAAGATGTCTTACTATCTCTAGGCTTTGGTTCATAAAATTAGCCCCCCCATTCATCATATTCATCATATAGGCTACATCATAATTTATCCAAATCCATGCATTGGTAATCAGAGCATCAAATAGAAAGAATAACTTATAACAACTTTTAAATGTTGAACTATGATCTTACTTAAATAATAGAGCTCTTTTATTGTCTCTTTATAATTGACCTCTAGCCTATTTTATAATTGAATAAAAAATTAAATTTATTATTTAAAAAAAAAATCTACTTTAATAATGATTTGAAAATTATATAGACTATATACTAAACAAAATCCAAATAATTTAAAATTACATAAAAAAATATATATATTGAATAAATAAATTATGTTATTTAGTTTTCAACAGAAAAAAAAACATTCTTTAAAATATATTAAATGTATATAATCAATATCATTTCTACAATTTTTAAATAACATTATTTCAAATCCATACTATTCTAATACATGGTACATATTTTCTTAATATAAAACTCATAAAAAATATTCTTTTAAATATCTTTTCAAACATTAGCGTGCCAGCATCTCTATTGGTACATGCTGCCTTTGGATGAGAACTTGCAACTTCTCCTCTTTGATATTATTCCTCAAAGATTTGTAAAGGACGCACCTGGCTACTTATTTGGCTCTGCATTATACTTTTTAATTCTCTAGAACATTTTAAATTCTGCAAAGATGTCAGTTGTTTAAAGGTGTCAGGTAAAGTTTTCAACTTAAAACACTTTAATAAATCTAAGTTTTTTAAAGCTATGAGTTGTTCAAAGGTGTCAGGCAAAGTTTATAATTTATCACTGTAATGTAAATTCAAGTCCCTTAAAGCTGTGAGTTTTCCAAAACTGTCAGGCAAAGCTTTTAACTCAAAGAAAGATAAATCCAAGTCCCTTAAAGCTGTGAGTTGTCCAAAGGTGTCAGGGAAAGCTTGTAAATCACTGTAATGTAAATTCAAATCCCTTAAAGCTGTGAGTTTTCCAAAGCTGTCAGGCAAAGCTTTTAACTCAGAGCAAGATAAATCCAAGTCCCTTAAAGCTGTGAGTTTTCCAAGGTGTCAGGCAATGTTTCTAACTTTGTACAGCTCCCTAAATTTAAGTCACTTAAAGCTGTGAGTTGTCCAAAGGTGTCAGGCAAAGCTTCTAACTTTTTACAACTCTGTAAATGTAAGTCTCTTAAAGCTGTGAGTTGTCCAAAAGTGTCAGCCAAAACTTGTAAATTATTACAACAAGATAAATTCAAGTCCCTTAAAGTTGTGACTTGTCCAAAAATTTCAGGCAAATTTTGAAGGTCACTACAACTGCACAAGTCCAAATATGTTAAAGCAATTAGCTGTCCAAAAGATTCTGGCAGACATTTTAAACGCGGGCAGGTTCTCATACTTAGTACCTCTAAATCAGGCCGTTCACAGATTTCCTCAGGCAGCTCCGGCGTTTTTTCCTTACCATCGAGAATGAAAATTTTCAATGCCACTAACTGATTAAGCCCCTCCGGTAGCTTGGGCAGCTCCTTCAATTCACTGAAATCTAGTTTTTCCAAAGAAGGACACGGAGGAGCTTGTCATCTGAGAGTTTGTGCGTCCAGTGGAATCAAATGGGCAAATGACCTTCATTGACAATAAACTTTTAGGAAGCTGCATAGAGATTCCAATTGTCAGAACATGGCTACCAAACTATCAAAATGTATGAATGATAAAATGTAAATGAAGACAGAAGACTTGCCTTACACAGACTAACTCCACCTTCGGTGAAGTAAGGCCCATGGAACACCCTCAATTTATCAAGCTTCTCCAACTTCACTGGTAACTGAGGAAACTCACTGGATACCTGAAGAAACTTCAATTCTTCAAATCTCATCTGACTTACTGTGCTCACTTTCATTCCTTCTCCCAAGGCCAGAACTCTTAATGATTTTTTCATTAGATTTAAGTGCCTTCCCTCAATAACATATTCGGATTTCTCGTTAACGAGCCAAACTCCTTTAATTTGATTGAGCCTCTGCAAAAGTATTAACTTTGGTTAGAGTAAATAATTTTAAACTTGTATTCTATCCGATCACGTAATTGGAGGGGATGTCTGGGTAAATATACCTGTTCGTCTTCCGCTTCACGTAGGGATTGATAATCTAAGATTCTATTCCCTTTTGCTAAGCCTTTTGCCTTTGCTTTGATGATATCATGAACAACTAACCCCTCCCCAAGGGAATCGTAGGTCAAGTAGGAATCTGATTGATTCTGCCTTAGCTTAGGAGTTGAAGTGATCAATCCTGCCTCAAGAAGAGATGTAACTGCCGTTGCTCCCACAATATACTCCACATTTTCACGATTCCATTTGCTGAAGAAGTAGCATATGTCAAGTAAGGCTTCCTGAATGTACTCTTCTAGCTTACGATACACAAAATCAACAAGGCGTTCGCTCAGCTCTTCTTCTTTAATTGTAGCTCCCTCTTCCAAAGCTTCCAGTAAGTCCTCACACTTGTTAACTTGATACTTCTGCTTCTCTAATTGAGCACCAACAATTTTGAGGGCCAACGGTACCCCGCTGCAAATTTTTAGGATTCTATTTAAATCTTCTTCTTTGATGGTTGCACATTTAGTTGGGTCTTTGAACAAAATTTTCGATGCGTCTTCATTGGGTAGAGGGTTGAGACAATAGTCATTGCGCACTAGGTTGGGCTGTCTTTTAAACATATCTGTAGCTGCTAAATTTCTTGTTGTTGTCAGAATTCTGCTACCTAGGGGAAGGTCTTTCAAGTCCTGCGGCAGAAGGTTCTCCAGGTCTGCTGACCGTAATGCATTATCAATGAAAAGAAAAATAGGGGTTTTATTTTGGGTTTTGTTTGGACATTTTAAAGCTTCCATCAGATGACCTTGACCATCTTTGCAATCTCTTAACACTATCGGTTGCCCACCATTATAATCTGGAAAACAATCCTTTAGAATTTGCTGCTGTGATCTTGTCAAATCGTTCTTCTCTTGGTCTTGATATATTTCAAAACGTGTGTAATTATAATTCTTGAGATCCATTTTTGAAATCACAGCTTCTGCGAGTGTGGTTTTTCCAAGGCCTCCAAAACCATAAATTACTACTGCGAGAGATGACTGGCCTGTGGTTGTGAGAATATCCCGTATTTTATTCACTTGCATCTCAATCCCAACTGTTAAGTGACAAACAAATGTGTTATGATAAGTTTTGCAATGCTGAACGTGTATATAATATTATACTAAATAAGCTAAAGATGTATAAACAGAGCTATATACAAGACGGTGGTCCATTATAAAGGCCATAAACATTGAACCATGAGCAGCTTTTAGAAAATTAACTGAGAAGATGAAGATCTGCATTCCAAATGCAAGATACATTCATTCAGCTGAAAAAGGCTGTTAAACGATAAGGAACAAAGGTTGTTAATATAGACAAAAGTTGAAATGTTGCAACGGTCTTTTTCTTCTATATTTCTACTCATTTATCTCAATTTACCATTTCAAAAGAGCAATCTTGAAATGGTCTAGAGACAACAAATTTTAGTAGGTAAGGTACACTAAATTGTCATCTAGTATTGGGGGTATTATTGAGGTGATCACAAATTTTCATGACTAAATAAATAATAATAAATCCTACAATCATGAGAGAAGAGACCAATATAAAGTAATTAAGAAATAAAGTTGAGAGAAAAAAAAAATTAATTATATAAATTTTCATTATGTATTAATATATATTGTTTTAATTCATTTAATTTAATTTGTTTTCTTACAAATTGATGAAATATAATAAATTTATTATTTGTCATTTATTTCAGTTTTAGTGGCATGAACCTATTTTGAATCACGCTAGTTTTTGCATTCTAGCTTGAATTACAAGTATGATTTTGTTCTTTAAAGAGAACTAAATTTATGATTATGTTTTGTTTATTCAAAACACTCTTTTTGCTCATCCCAAGCCAGCTCTCTTATTAAATTTGATCACAATCCACCAAAATATTTAAATTTAATGTATAAGATGTCATATTTAAAGTCAAGTTCTAGAAAACTAGAAATCATCTTGGAATTTGAAAATAGCTTATTTACATTAAATCAAAAAGCAATTGAGACATTTGACATTACAGTTGAACAAATATTATATGTAAGAAACTACATTGCTATATATTTTATATCTATAAATCTTATAATTTAACTTTAAAACAGACTATCTTAGATCTAGGAAGGCTTCATGCTTCAACACTTGCACAAGAGAATCTCCAAGTTGCTTTATAGCATCACACCAAATTCAAAAAGAAAGTATCATCACAAATATTAAGACTCAAAAGTGAGCAATAGTAAAAGATAAAATCACTTCTAGAAAGACTAAATCATAAAGATTAAGAAAATTATTAACAGGAGAATAGACAATCGTAGAGTGAATCTTTGTTGGCCTATCATTTATGACCCCAACTTTTGTACTTCCACTACGATAAAATCAAAGTTTTTAAATTTCAAAGTTGTTTTCCTTTGATCAATTGGACAAGAATATTACAAGTAAATTGCATGATAAGTTGAAGGAAAAAATTAAAAGAGGGTAGTCAATTTGAATATTTTGCATGGGGCCTACTTTTTTCATTAGTGCATGTTTAAAAAGGGAATTATTTTAATCAAATGCTTGCAACAAAAATGTACTAACAAAATATTTTACAAAAACAAAGAGAGTAATATATATTATAGCATTGATTGATCTTAAGTAGGGCAATGTTTTCATAAATAAAACAAGGAGTACAAATGCTATATACAATGCATTTTATAAGGAGAAAATTTAGTACATTTTTTTTAATATAAAAGGGGAATATATATTTTTTAAAAGTTCCAAAATCTAAGTATGGTCTTAAAAATACTTCAAATTCTTCTTAATCAAAATTTATAATGAGAGTTTGGGAGTTGCAAAAAAAAAAAAGGGAAAATGTGGTCTCAAATATAAGGATTTTGTGAGTTCTTGTGTTTCTAATTATTTAAACTCATCCACTTTATGTCTAGTAGTACTTTAATCCAATCCTTTTTGAGTCTCAACATATGTGCTCATGGATTCCAACATTCTCAAATGTCCATAATTTGACCCAAAATATATGTTACTTCCTAAAACCGTGGGTCTAAAATCCTAAAAACATATCTTACCTTCAAGGACAAGGATTTATTTTCGAGAAGATAAAATTAGGGTTCAACAATAAACTATAGAGGGTTCAAGGCCAATGAATGAGAGTAAATAGTCTCTCCTACACTTTGAGCTTAGTTGGATGTAGGAGGGTGTTCCTAGAGGTTATATTTCATAATGTTTAACCATAACTAAAGGTATCACACAATAAGAAAATATTAGTAGTATTTATATGTATGATATGACCCCAATTTCTATCACTAAATCAAAGACTAGCCTACTTTTATGACCTCTATTAGTCTAATATAGACATGTAAAGAGTGATTGACCAAAATAAAAACTACTAAGCCTTGATTAAGATATTTCCTTGGATATAACACTAAATTATGAAATGAATAGAAACCTACTTCTTACTCCTATACTATTAGTGAATGATTTTTTTCGTTTGAAGAAAATTGATCTCGTCAAGTTTTCAATACTAGTGCCTTATGTGGGTTATAGAGTTGCATTCAACCATATGAACGAAACATGAGAAATAACAATGAATGTATGATACCAAGAAATCAAGTCTAATTAAAAATCCTTCTCCAAATGTGAAAACACTCATATATTAAATAAGAAATTGACCAAATGTTATAAATATAATTTATATTGAATTAAAGTGTTGTGACACATCAAATTTATATTACAATCATAGTAGAACCACGGAGAAAGAAAACTACAAACAAGGAGAAACCTATCATATTTTTCATAGAAATTTGTAAAATGTCTACAACTAGCTAAGGAGATACGAGATTACATATATATGCTTCAATCAGCTACCACTCTACAACTTTTAGATTGCACTTCCCAAATGTTGGATAGATATGTAGCTATTGAAACCCTAGAATACTCTCTACAACCTATGTTCCATGGAAATAAGAATGACAAAACCTTTGAATATAGAATATTAAACATTTATTTATAGTTCACATTTCCCTAACATTTAGTAGCTCATAGGAGCTTTGGGTGGAGGTGAAAATCATAAAATAATCTTGCAAGGTTTTCCCAAGACCATGGATGTCACAAGTGGGAGTTATCTAGATTCATGGGACCTGAAAAAGCAATGGAATAGATTATTTGCAAGTTGAAGAGGGTGGTTGGAACCTAAATGATCATATTTGTGTTAGCATGGCCACCCCTATTGTATGAGATTAGATCTCCATGAAAAATTATGGCATTAAGTTTGAATATATGTATTTTAGGAGAGAAAGGAGGAATTTGTGGTTGTAGGGTCAAATTTGGCTTCAATAGAGTGATGGGAAATCCATGAATGTATGTGAAATAGGGTTTCAAGGGTTTCTATGCCAAAACTAGCCACTTAATAATTTTTAGGTGGGCCTTAAAAAAATTTGATTAATTAGGTATCTAGCAAGAGTCTAGGTCACAAAGGGACTTGACGAATTGGAAAGGATTAACCAATTCAAGTGAACTAAGAGTAGGGAGGGAAATGACATTTGGAACATAATAGAAGGGTCAAGTTTTGGGGGTTAGGATCAAGTTGGGAGAAGGCAGCCAAGAAAAGGAGAAGGCCAAGGGTTAGGTAGAGAACATGGACCAAGACCAAAAGGATTAGGGGAAGACTTAAACTATGGGCCCATGGAGTAAATTGGGACTGACAAGAGAACATAGACCAAGAATGGAACCTCATGGGGAGTGGAGGAAAAGAGGAATTGCTTGGACTAGGAGCAAGGGGATTGCAAGGTTTAGGGACTAGGGAAAACCTAGCATCGAGGACATGGTGCTAGGGTTTGAAGTCCTCATTTAAAGTTCTAGGTTTTACGGAGAAGGGCATAAAAGAATCGGATTTTGAGTTGCATGGTTCTTAAGAGTTTCAAATTGTCATGAAAGTGGAATGCATGTGAGAATTGAGACTAGAGGGATGGGAAAGAAAAGAGCAAGGACTAGGATACAAGGAGGATTTGGCATGAAGGATATGATGTCAAATTATAAAGTTCTCTTCATGCTTCAAGATTTGGGGGATAAATAATAAACTACATAGGGGGTGATGGATGGAATATCAGATGGACTTGGTACCAAGGAATCAAGTGATAAGTTTAGATGTCTATCCAATGGATTGAGGTTTGATGAGGAAAGTAGAAGGAGAACATGGAAACGTGAATGGGTAGGGATCAAGGTTCTAAAGTAACCTAGAACCCTTGGACTTGGTTCTTAGATTCGAAGATTTCCTACAAGCCTATAGCTTGGGGAAGGACAATCAAAGACCATAAACACACCCAAGAACCATATTGAACTATTGGAAAAAATTAAAAGGGGACCAGTTTAGTTTTTCTCTAATTCGGTATTAATGGTGGATAACTAGGTAGATGCACAAAATGATTTAAACTTATATAATTATGCTTTTATGGTTCCCACAAATTTGAGCATCAATAGTGGCTCTTGTTGGGGACATGTTCCTCTTGTATGCATATTGGCAATGCATATATCTCTAAGAGTAAACAAATATAGGGGACCAAAAGGAGATGGGATAAAAATGATTCTTTGTGCTTAAACAAGGATCAACGTTGCACAACTGCACATACAACACAATATTTAAAAGATGAGAGATGACATGAAATAAAACATAATATGTAAAGGGTGAAACCAACCCTTACAAAATAACTACTAATCCAATATATCATGGATCAACACCCACACCAATTCTTTGGCCAATCTCTTGTGGTACTATGCACAATCATGATACCCATTAGAATATTTATATGACCATGTCATGGGACATATTATTCTCCACTCAAAATAATTGAGTAAAAACACATTTTGACTATTCCCTAGCATCAATGTACATACTTCCAAATCTAAAAGTTAGGTATTCATTGCTAACTATAATTCTATCTATGGCTCATGTTATCCAAGAAGAGTATTATATATCTACCTTTTGGATCATTCTTGAGGTAAGAAAGGATGGATTCATATTTTAAACATGCTTCACTAAATTTTATTGCATCTAAACTTACATGGAATTATGTAGTAGCATGTACACAAGAGGCATCAAGCTAATTGGTGCATCAATGTATTCTTAACAAATTAGCTCAAATGAGATCCTACCCATATCTTCTTCAAATATTATCTTATCATCCAATGGTGCAAATATCCACTTTCCATCATGTGGCGATCTAATAATCAATAAAATGGGTTGTTCATACCCATATTCATTCATTTGGAGCATAACAAATGTACCTTATGATGTGGTACAGGGGAAAAATGAGAATGTTTAGAAAAATTTGAACTTACCAAATTTGGTGTATCTTGAGGAATTTCCTTGGTTTGTAAATACACATTAGCCAACTCCTTGCTCGAGATGATTAATTCTTTAAAATTAATAAGAACAAAGAGGCTCAACTAATAATGGTCTCTTCATCATCATGACTTATGAAGAGAAAATTTGAACTAGCATTAATAAATGAAGTTTTATAATGTTGCAATTTTCCACCTCAATGTATAGGTATTCCTCTTTAATATATATGGTCACCTTTTCACAAGATATGTTCATTCGATCATATGGTAAGATCAGGTCATTTGCATCAAAGATGTAAGAAATGACTTGACTACAAGAAGGAATATTTGGTTCCTCCAACTCATTTCCTACATGTAGCACTTGTGCCTCATCAATTGAATTA
This sequence comes from Sequoia sempervirens, assembly GCA_007258455.2. Taxonomy (NCBI): domain Eukaryota; kingdom Viridiplantae; phylum Streptophyta; class Pinopsida; order Cupressales; family Cupressaceae; genus Sequoia; species Sequoia sempervirens. The sequence goes on along the minus strand of VDFB02270651.1, from coordinate 579,152,185 downwards.
TCTCCCTCATAAGCTTCATATTCATGATTTTCTAGCACCTATTTTCTTTTCAATACTCATTGTTACACCAAAACCTTATATTTTTCTCTATTACCTTCTAGGTAATATTATTGTCTAATCTTATCCTCTACTTATTGTAAGTTCTTACTACTACACATAAAAATTGTACTTGATTTAGTAACACTATCACTTTTTTGTGCAAGCACATGTGTATCCTCTAGCTATTATTCTTTTTTGGGCCTACCTAACTACTACATCTATAGGGATACCTTAGCTTCAAATGGAGGTTTAGATTATTGGTATAGCTTGATGAGTTTTCTTTAATTATTTTAATAACTTATATTGATATCGATCAACAATATATTCATCTTGAAACTCCAATTCTACAATATCATACTCACTACATTCATCTTCTCCTTCAATAAAGTTATATCCCAACGTATCATGTTGATGATTATCATCTTAATAGTGATAAAAAAAATATGTAAGGAATATTTTCATCTTTGATCACTCAGTACAAATTTGGATTCCTAGAAGTAGCAAGTCACGCTCTTTGAAATTATAGCTCTCCAAGAAGCCATTGTTCTTTCTCAAGGATATTTAACACCTCTTATTCATGTTTAACTTCTTCTCTATAGGAAAAAATATGAGAAACGAGATAACAAACAATTTAATGTATTTCCACATCTTGAGGTCTCATGTTAAAGTTTTATGCATTACAAGATCTACCTCAATTTATCCTCTAACAAAAATCATAACATTTGTTTCTATTTGAGTCTCTTTTAGTTCAAAATTTTCTATAATTTATTGTTTGTCAATTTTATGTGGTCTAACAATTATTATTTTTCAATATCATATTTAGATGACATACTTTGAGAAGTAGGACATGGGTGAGGGAATGTGCATCATAATATTGATCCCAATATTTTCCACCAATACTCATATTATCCATTTATATCTAAGCATCCTTGTCACTATTCAAAATCATCATAGGAAAACTTTTCCTTTCTTCTCATTAGGAGACCTCTGATATGTTTTTATGTTTCTCTTTTAGTTTCCAATAGTTCAAGGTATTCCCAATTTTTTTGAATTTCATATTCACATGATATGTTAAGAAAAGGGGGATGTTTGTCGTCAATCTCCTAATATGTAGTGTTACACCTTGTTTCTTGGTTATTGAGTTACTTTTACCTTCATGAGTAAATATGACTGATAAATGTAAATCATGACTTCAGAATGATTAAATAGATGAATGAAATACTTGAAAATATGCATTAAGATGTTATTGATTTTGAAGGTATGATTATGTTTTATACTGATGGAAATGTGATGTAAGAATAGGTATTGCAATGTGAATACTTACATGCTTTGATGATGCAAATGATTTATGATGTAAACATAATTCATTTGAATGGATAACTACCTTTGAGATGCACTAAGTTGAATGCAGGAAGGAGTCAAGCCCTCAAGTACGACAGGGGGAGTATCACTCAGTTGAGGATCTTGGTCTAGTAACCCTTAATGAGTCTAATTGAGCATACACACACTCACCACCCTAGTTGGTATAAGTTGAGTCAAGTCAGTTTAAATGAAAGGTAAGCGATCTTCAGTTTTGGTTGTGAATGTTTATATTGGGTTATGATCTTGTTCTATGAATGATGCGATTGAGGAATGCGATTAAGTCTTTATGTCGAGTGAAATTCCTTCCTTGCGTTTTTATATTTATATCGATGAGATATATACATAATATATATGTGTGTGTGTTTGTGTGTGTCTACGATAAACTCACACATATGAGTAAATGCGTACATGGATATATGTAGGTAGACGTATCTACGCATGCTCATGGATGGATTACCCGTATGCATGGGAATACCGATATATATATATACTTTGTGTACATATGTTGATTGATGGAAATGATAATATATGTATTTATATAAAGATATTAAATCAATGTTATGTATATACATAATATATATATATTAATATATATGTATATGATCATGTATATACATATATATTAATATACTTATATATTTGTGTATATGTATATATGAATGTTATTTCGATACATGTTTATATATTTATTGATTGACAATTGATGCATTTGATAATATTGAATAAATGAATATATATATAATGATAATGTTTGGATAGCGCATTATATTAACAAGTGTTTCTAATATATAGAGCGCATTATATATAGCGTTGGAGTTGATAATAGTAAAGCATTTTAAATGAAGCTTATATGCATATAGCATTACCTTATGTTAATGCATTGTTTAGTGTAAAATCTACGTATTAAACAAAGAATAGACCAAGTCAAAGGTCATGCATAATAAGAGGCATAAAGTTGAAATGTTGGCAAAGGAAATGAATACTGTTTGAACACTGGAAGAAGTCTTTGACAATGCTATCTTCAAGGGCACTAAAATATGAAATGTAGCGCTAAAAACCTATAGCTTTTGGAAGCAAAAATGAAGTCTTAAACCTTTGGATATGCATAAACCCAATCAATGTTTAGTTGGCAACAATATAGAATGGTAGTCGACTTGCAAACCAAGTAGGAAACCTATAAATAGGCAAATTGGTGTCCCTTGACTCAGTAAAAGAGTCATGTGGTCTCTTGAAACCAATCGACTTGGCCATTTGAAATGTGAGGACTATCATGTGTTGCAAATATGTGAGTTTGTTGAGTCATTGCATGGGAATAGAAAGGTGGCAAAAGTATTAGCTTGTTTGCAGCGTTTAATTGCTCATATTTTAGTATATATAAAAGTTCTCTTTCTACCATTTGTTACACCTTTGATTTTGATCTCTATGTTGTTATTTTGTTGCATTTTATGTGCTTAAGTATCAGTGATAACTTTAAGAAACCCCCCTCAAAAAAAGATATAAAATCTTGGCAAATGTTTCATTTTTTTAAGGAAAAAGTATTAATTTCTATTGGTGAATCTTTCCTTTTTTTGAAAAAAGTATTAATTTTATTAGTGATTTTTTTACATCCCTAAAATTTTATAGAAAATTTTGGCGAATCTTGAAAAATAATAATTATGATGGAAAATCCATCCAATCTAAAAATAATTCTCAAAGAAAAGTAGGGGCTTAAGTGTGGAAATTATTGACCGGTTTAAGGGGTAGACTATAATATTTACTTGCCACCATTGTTTTAAAATATAATATAATGATCCTCATTGTATTTTGCAAGGTAAAAGGCACCCACAATATGTAATTCTCATGGGGCACAAAATTTCTTTTAGATCATTGATCTAATGACCCTTGTTGTACTCTGTGAGGTAAAATGTACCCACAATCTATAATGCTCATGAGACCCGAAATTGCGGGGCTCATGAGCATTACAGATTGTGAGTACATTTGACCTTGTGGAATATAAAAAGGGCCATTAGATTATATTATAAATCAATGGTGAAAACTAAATATTGGAAATATGGTCCTAAAGCAACTAATAATTATGATATAATATTGGCAAATCAATATAGATTTCTACTATAATTTATAAAATTTAGGCAAATCTAATCTAATCATGTATTAAATATTGTGGCAAATTTTTGAGTTAATTTTTTTAATAAAAATAAATTCTTTGGCGATTTAAATAAGACTATAATAAAATTTTGTAAAAATGTGGTGATTCAAGTCACATTATAGCTCGAACTATTAGCCAATTTTGGATTCCCAAATTTCAACTATTAGCTAATTCACGAATATTAGCCACTAAAAAAATGACTGTTAAGTATTGAGGGAGCTTTGTGAGGAAGAGAATAGGTTGAGCATTTGTAAGTATTGAGATTTTGTAGTGAAAAGCTAGAGTTGGTGTTAGGCTGAATCTTGGGGGAGTTGCAAGCGAATTTGTGGAGGTTAAGCTAGGAATCCAAATTTGTCAATTAGGCTATATATTTTTAGGCATGATTAAATTTCTATCACTATAGTCTTTACATTAATGTTATATGTTTGAGATTGCCCTATTTTTGGAAAGGATGACTTAGATGCATATATATCATTTTGTTATGAGCCTAGTTCTTTCCTTTCTTTGGATAAGTTTAAATGGTTCTTGATGCTCGTCTAGTTTTGGTGAATCCCATTATTGGGATATATGAATATACTCTATATTACTGGATTATGATTGTTTTATTTGTTAATATGTACTATATAAGTTAAGATTATATGGATGTTGATTAGCTTGTGAAGACTATATTTATGTTACATTCAAGTGCTTTGTTAGCTTATAATGCTAGGTAAACCTTTGTGGATAATAAGGTTAGTAGTACAATAGAAATGATGGCATGATAGAAATGTCATCATTGATAGGTTGAGATGTTATCCAAACATTATTGTTAATCCATACTTGATTGATTACTTAAATCTCCTTGAAAGTAAGAAGAGAGTCTTTCCCTAGCGTTAGGGTATAAACATGATGATTATATCAATATTTGACAATAGGGTTGAGAAAATGTATTTTATGATTATGTTATTATCTTATCTTATGATTATGAGCCTATTCCTATTCACAAAATTTTAAAAGAGGGCTCACATTTCGTTAATCTAAAACCGTATTGTGAAAGGACTATGGGTGTAGAAACACCAACACCGAGCACAAGTTGATAATGTCCTCCAAATTATATTCAAATGTAGTAAATATGTGAATGTTTGAGGTATATTGAAAGAGAGGTTTTATGATTGTTCACGATCACTTGATCATTACATTACTTTTGATTGAAACCCTAGATTGGGAATAACCTATTTGGTTGGGTTGTTTACTTGATTATGGAATGAGGCAAATAGGTTGGGAATAACCTAGATAGGATATAATTGACCATTTGATTGTTGATTATAACTTGTTTGATGTCATTTATTGTTGAAGATTATACTTTAGATTGAGATCCTTTATTGACGGTACTAGACTTTTGATTGAAGTCATTTATTGTTGAGATCCTACTTTTGAATTGAAGTCATTTATTGATGAGATCATGCATTTTGGAATATAGTCATTTAATGTTGTGACATTATGTATACCATATGGGTAACTTGGTTATTCCTAGGGTTAGGATAATCCATGGGAAAGGTTTTAACCTATGTATAGAGTATAAATGGTCAAGTCAAATCAAGCTATGAAGGTGGTGAAATAGATGATCCTCACTCAAAGTACTGGGAGATGAATCTTTGGCCAAAGCACTATAAGTAGCCACTATTTACACTGTCAGCTCATTGTGATCTAGATTTATATACTAGGCTGGGAATGTCATACATGTAGGTTGTAGCCACTATATGGTAGCTCTAGATATGTAGGACACAACACCATGCTTAGAGAAGGCTAGGTGTAGTTTAGACAAATGTAACCCTTTACATTTCCACACTTGTTTGGGCCCTCCCTACTAAAATTGGGCTTCTTTATGGCTTCTTTATGCCTTATTTGGTCCTATTTTGCATCCACAAGCCTTATTTAAAGCATCTTTCCAAGGATAATCCTGACACATATCAAATGACCACTCAAAATTTAATGATTTAGTTTTGTATGGCCCAGATTTAGTGATTGAGGACTCATGCGCCACCTTGGGTGTATGGCTCCCACCTAAGTTTTGGGGCCTAAACCTAAATTTGGCATAAAACTAAACATTACTTGAAATTTGTGTCTCGAGCTTAGCCTACTGGGACTCATACGCCCCAACTGGCATATGAGTCCCGCTTAGCTTGGAAATAATTTTAAATTCAATTCTTGGCAGGATTTTATTCTCCTAGATCTAATGTCGGCTTTTAGTGTTGTAATTTTAGGAAATTTGGCATAAACAAGTATAAATACAAGGTTATTTCACATATTTTCTCCTAACAAGCAATCTATCATCCTAGCAATTTAAGTGATCTTATGAGCATTCAAGTGAGAATTAAAGAGCATTTGAGAGTGATTATCAAGCATTTTGGAGCACTATTCAAGATTCAAGCATCATGTCAAAGTCATCATGCATCATGTTTGTTTTTTAGCTAACATTTGTGATGTAAGGTTTATGATTCAACCAAGCATTCAAATCAAGATCCATAACATTCAAGTAAGTGTCAAGATCTACATTCATGCTAGCCATTACTTACAAGATTTCGGCCTTTTGTTTAAGGGTTTGGTGAGTTGCAACATATCATATTTATTCATTCATCATTCCTTCTTTCCATTTCATTTTATTTCAAGGTTTGATTACCCAAAATGGGGTTTGACCAAGGCAAACCCATATCCACTAACAAAACACCATTTTTCCCTCTCTTTAGTTTATGATTTGTAGATCTAGGTGATTTAGGTTGAAGATCCATTGAAGAGAAAGATTGGAGAAAATTTGTCAAGTTGTTAAAGTTGTCATCTACATTGCAAGATCACAGAAAGTCACCTACAAGTTGCAATTCAATGTTTTAGACTCGGAGAATTGGCAAGAGAGAAGTTATAGGAAATCACTAGAGGATACTAGAGTTTCAGATCAACCCTCATATTGCCCGACTAAATCACCACTTGTGGTGTATGAGTCCTAGTATACCTATTTTTAGGCATTTTCTATGGATCTTGGTTTAGCAGTTCTAGATTTTAGTTTTGGCCCGAAACCCTAAACTAGGGCTAAATCCGCCCTACTGGCATATGAATCCCAATGTGCACTAAAAGTCAACATTCCTAGGATTTCAGATCTTCATTCAAGCCTCTATAGTTTCCAAGTGCACCTTTGTTTATCTCCAATTTGTTATTCTGTTTTGTGTTCATTTTCTAGATCATATCACTAGGTTTTGCATGCTACTTTCATTACTTGTCTTTCCAAGCCCTTGCTTGGTGGTGAAATCTCTTTTAATCTTTAATCACACCCCTAGGACACCTTATTGTAGGTCTCGTTCCCTCATTTTCATCCCTAGATTTAGATCTCTAAGGTTTCCTTGAATGAAACTTGAAGGAAATTGATGGTTCTATCTCCTAAACATAGAGCATACAATTTTTGACATTTCACTAGGATTATGAGGTTACCAAACCAATCTCTTCATTGAAGGGTATGGCCATCTTACCAATTAGGTAGATGTGTGGTGGATCGCAATAAGTCTGTGGTTGGCGGAAAAGCACTTGAGTGATGCTCTCCCTCATGTAGTTGGAAAACGAGATTTGAGGATGTATGCACTAGTATTGGGGACAACTAGAATGTATGTACCAAGGAATGGGGACATCTAGAATGTATGCACCAATGTTGGGACATCTTGACCATTTTGCACTCTGTTATCAGTAGCCTCTTAGAAGCTATGTATTCATGTATCCATCTCTATGGAATTTGTAAATGTGAAATGTTATCAAATTACATGGAATTATGTAATATGGAATCATTACTTAGGTTATTGTAATGTTTCATTGTAATGAAATAGGAAAGTTTGGAATGAGGTTATTTCAAATGTGCATATTGTTATTGAATTAGAAAATAAATTTTTTATTGCTATATTTGTTCACATGTGGGTTAAAACATGGCAAAAATCAATGGGTAGAACAATGGGCATGTTACACATGGTATCAAAGCTACCAGGTTCATAAAATTAGTCCATGGTAAGAATCAATGGGTAGAACAATGGGCATGTTACACATGGTATCAGAGCTACTAGGTTCTATTTTTAATTAATTTATGAGGAAACTAGTCCATAAAATTTAAATTTCAAGTGTTTTTATTTTTTTAATTACTTTTATTTTTAATTTTCTTTTAAAAAAATTATGTCATCACTTTACATGTACAATTCCTTAAAAAATGAAACAAAATAAAAAATGATTGGTTTAGCTTCAAATTTTTAATTAATTTTTGAGGAAACGAGTCCATAAACTTGAAAGAGACAATTTGTATCCCAACTAAAAAATTAAAGTACCAAGAAGGAACTTGTTTCCCTATTGTTTTACTACACCTTTACATTGGCATAAGTGGATCGGCTACCAAATTATCCAACTTCATAGCATTACCTATAACTTGGAAATGGCTAAACCATCCCTAGTAATGACTAAATCATCTTTGGAAAAAGATAATGTATCCTTGGTAATGGTGTCAACTATTGGCATGAGTTTTCAACTAAGAAAACTCACCAAAACAAAATAGATGGCTATAAATTTCTTGTAACAAAAATAGAAAAAAATTATAACTATATCATCAAAGTATTCAAAGTGAATTCTAAGTGAACATATCCTCAACAATGGCACCATCTTTCAATTCCTAAAATTATAGGGAAAAATCCTCAAACATATATTACCTTCAAGGCTAGGGATTTGTTGTCAAGAATCTTAAATATGGGTCCATCAATAGATTATGGAGGGTTATATGAAAAAAAATTGAGTGGATAATCTCTCCTACACTTCATGCTTAGCTAGACCTAGGAGGGTGCTCCTAGAGGTAATATTTAATAAGTTTTAACAACAAATAAAAATATTACATGATAAACAAAGTATAATAGTATCCAAATGTATTCTTTGACCCTAAATTCCTCCAGTAGATAAAAGAATAACCTACTAATATGACCAAGATAAAAACTACTAAGGATCACTAAAGATATTTCCCTAGATATAACAATAAATCATGAAATCCGTAGAAACCTAATTATTACTCCTATATCATTGGTGAATTGTTTTCTTAATTTTAAGCATATATGGATAATTAAATTTTTAATACCAATGACTTATGTGGGTTACAAAATTTTATTCAACCATATGAAGAAGACGTGAGAAATAACAACAAAGGTATGATAGCAAGCAATAAAGTCTACCCAACTTGTAAAAAATCATATATAATAAGTAAATGACCATTAAAAAGGTAATTTGTAGTAAATTAAAGTGCTACAACACTTATTAGATTCATATTATAGTCACACCAAAAATTGTGGAGAGGGGATGTTATATGGAGCCTAATCAAACTTGGAGGTTAAATTTCCCCCCCCTTTATTGGTACGATTTCCCCCCAAATTATTCAATGAGGGTTTGGGGGCAACGCCCCCAAGATGGGGTCAAAGGGCAGTGCCCCTTGTGGGGTCCAGGGCAGGGTTGAGGGGTAGCACCCCTGCAGGGGCTCGTGGCAACACCCACAAAATATCAAACAACTTTTATTATTTTATAAAGGCATCGGGAGTTATTTTTCTATTAGTTGACATAAAAAAACCCTATTTTGTAACCGACATAAGTCTGGATAAAAAGGCTAAGGGTTGGGGTTTCTGTTGATATTGCATTGTAGCATTTGCAACAATATTGAGTTACAAGGATTGCTAGTTGTTATCGGTTTGTTTTGCTAGATAATAATATTGGACTCTCTGTTGGTGGATGTAGCCCAATTATTGGGTGAACCACATTAAAAATTTTCTCTCGCTGTTATTATTTCTATGTATTTTCATTCCTCTGTTTAATCTTTATTTGCATTTAATTGATATTTTCTACATGTAATTCCTAACAGGGGAAACTACAAAAAATGAGGAATTTGTTACACCTCTTTGCTTAATTATCCAAAATACCTTCAATTAGTTGAGACACAATATTATATATATTTGTTTCAATCAAATAATTGTTTGTAACTTTTGGAATACAAGTTAGCCATATGAAAATAAGAATAAACAACCATTTTAATTTGGAATGAACTTTTATTTATAGCTCACATGTCCATGGCATTTAATGGATTGCAAGAAGTTTAAGTGGAAGAGGAAATTGTGGATTTGGTGTCTAGGATTTCCCAATTCTATGGATGTCACATGCGGGAGTCATCTATATCAAATATTTAGAGAGGAAATACCACAACCTTAATCTTCAACTTTGATATGCTTTTATCTTTCAATAAATAGAAGCCTCTAGTTTTAGTGATTATTAGTGATGATTATGATATTAATGTCATTTCACTTGAATTTTATCTAATTAGATTATTTTTTATCATTATTATACTCTTATACATCTTGTGCCTTCTTTTTGTGTAGCTACACTTAACAAAACTAGGCAATATATATATATCATGGAGGAGGAAATATAGTCTTGTTGGTGATGGATTTTCAATTGTAGATATTTGGAGAAATATCTCATAAAGAAGGGGAAAGAAGGGGCTCTTACACTCATAAAAAAGCATGAACATTATAATGGCGTGAATTTACACCCCTTGCAAATTCCCCATTTATACTCCTTACCTTAGAAAAATCAACCCTGATTATGCTATTCCATGTCCTCCATCTACTCTCCATCCGTTTGGCAATTGTTTGTAGTGTTAGTGGGGTAATTTTTGTCGGGGACGCGATTGTAGCACGCAGACGTTTGCATGATGCATTTTCATCCTGACAAGATTCTCACCCCTAGAATTTGTAGAGATGTCACACTTCTCCATTAGTGACGAAACATAATGCCTCTACCCCTTCAATCGACCTTGAACGACTCCTTTGGCCTCCCATTTCATCTTCTTCTTCACAGTTTTGGAGACTTAACTTGATCTTCTTCACAATTCTTTATACCTCACGTCATTCACAACATTTAGTACCACCATTGGAGTTGCAACTTGGTGTCTTGCGAGACTACTCTCTTCGTTGTTACATCAATGTCTACTCTGCCAAGCTTGTGAGCTCGCTCCTTCTCTCATTTTCCTTGAGGACATGTGATTGAAGGTGATATCTTTCTTTCACTTTAATTAGCATCATTTTTTATTTACGTAGCATATTGTTGTTAGCATCACTTGGTATTCTTCCTTTCAATTCTTTCCTTCATCATATTTCTCCTATCGTTGCTATATTGGTTGTTCGTGGAGGTGGGAACACCAAAGCAGGGAACTGACTGTGGTTGTCCTCTTAAAAAAAACCCAACAATTTTCCTCTTTGTTGTGTGCAGGTTCGTGTTGAAGTAAAGAGCTCAAGATAATTAACTCGTGGGTACGAAGGTGTGCTTTCCTCGCCCTCTTTTGTCATTTCATGATTTACGTAGTTAAAGTATTCTTCTTATTGTTTTTTTATTTAGTAGCCTTTACTTTCCATGTTCGCATCAAACCTTATTTGTTAAGCAATTAGCAGGTTCTTTGTAGTTTTTGGCTACATTTCACACTTTCTATCTGTACGGATGCCAATGCCCCAATGAGAGGCTAGCGCGTCGCATTGTCATTTGTATCACATGCTTTTGTCCTTTAACAAAGAGTTGCCTAAGTTGCAGTCTGAACTCAGGAATTTTCTTGCCTGACTTCTTAAACCTCTCAAATTGACAAAATGAGAGAGGCAAATCAATTTCCCTTCATTTTTACCCTCTTAAACATCAAACCTATCTTAGACAATCCCTTAGCATGAGGTACATCAGGGCAACTGATTGAACATTCTAGACCCTCTTGTTACCTGGGGTCCTGAGCAGTTGGTCCCCTTCCTCTACAAATATCAAGCCACCAAGCAATTCAAGCCTTATTATCACAACCACCACTTACTAGATACATTAAAAATATGAAATTCACATTCCAACAAATGGGGAAACTATGCATTGATGATTGCTTTCAAATAACTACATACTAAATCCTTCAAAAGGTTGAATTCCTCTTCTATTCTACACTCAATACTGAATATAATTAGATGACCTGTTATAGTACAAACATTGTAGAACATAAAAACTACTCTAGAATCTAAACTACCCTATCTAACTTGTTAAGGGAAAACGGATAGGAGGATAAGGATTTTAAAAAAGATAGTATTAGAGAAATAAATAAAAAGGATGGAAAAAGGAGCATGAAATAAGGTTGGATTGTTAGCTTTCTCTACAACACACAACTAACTCTCCACATCAAACAAATATATTCCTATGACAAAGCTACCTCAACTTATGCTACATAAATCTATGTGCTATTGAATGATACTAAGTGACATCTATGACTAGTGAGCATTCATTTCATATCTACAAAAACGCACACACATTCACAACATCAAATTAGGAGTTCATATCTACAATAGTATTAAAGAACACAAAATGCTAAAATACATTGAAATTACTACAATCTAACAAACTATGATCAATAAACTCTTTAATATAAATATACAAAATTTGATTCAATATTAGAAAGCCAAAATATACTTATGATAATTTATTTCCCTTGTTTACACAATTGTAGGAAGCCTTGTGTAAATTCAACTAAAGAAACTTGAAAATTTATTCTATAAAATAATGAGAATGATGGAGAGGGAACATATGTCAAAGGATCCTCAAAATCTATCAAGGATGATCTTCAATAGATACTAGATTGACATGTGCTTGAGACAAAACAACCAAGTAGTTAGAAATATTGGCCACAAGTAGTTATAAGTATAATGGATTCCTTTTCATGCATATGCCACCTATAGCTTCTAAGATAAGATGACTTGTGTGATCTAGTAAAGAATTAACCTTATCTAGTCATAATAAATATTAGGTCGTGGCTCACAATCAATGTTCATTATAGATGGTAGGGTAAATTCTAGACATGGGATAGAATACACCATATCAAATCAATATTAATTGATTGAAATGGTCAAAAATATCTAGCAAAAGTGGGAATAAGATAGTAGAAGTGAGAAGATTTTAAAAAAGAGGCATCTAGCCTAATTTGATGATGAAAGGGACCAAGAAATCTAAAATATCAAATGCCACCTTAGAATGAACAAATAGTGTACCCCAAAACAAAGAACTTAAACATTTATTAAAACTATTAAGGGTAGTCTAAAGTAGCCCCCCCCCACTAATAGCATATAAGAGGGGATGGTGTAAAGATAGAATTGTCATCATATACTTTTAGAAGACCAATGGCTAGCACATCAAAGAAGATGCCAATATGGCTATAACCATCACACCCTTATAAAAATGAAAAGAGGGTGAGAAAAGAGACATGACCCATGTGAATAGGATGTTTAAAGGAAGAGGGGATAGATGGAGCTAATGAATATGAAAAGAAGCTCTTTAGAGAGGATAAGAACATGAAAATAAATATGGGAAGAAAGGGCTACAAATTTGATGCAATGTAAGGATGGGGGTTCTTTTCAAACAACCCATCCAAACAGCCATAATACAACATGCATTCTCATCCCACAATTTTGCAAGTACACATGATTGAAAATTTAATCCAAAACACATTCAAATTTTAATAATTCTTCTTCAAACAAAACATATTCAAATAAAATCTCCATTTGAATTTAAAACTCCATTAGAAAATTATTTTCTTTGCAATACCAAAACAAAACCAAATCAACTCAGCCTCATACACCTACAAAATCAATCTTTGAAGTCCTTGCAACATTCAACTTGTTGTTGGTATCTTCCTCGACAACCTTTCCCTACAACTTCACTGTTGCACCCCTTCACCAAATTTTTTTCAATTAATTCCTAGGCATTGAAATTCTCTCAGCAAGAACAACAATAAAATATTTTCCATAACTTCCTAAATGAGGTGTTGGGATCCTCCTACATGCCAAGATGGAAAAATGGCATTGAATTTCAACATATGAAATTGTTTCTCATAACTCCACATATAACCTCTTGTCATAAACCTAACACTCCAAATTTATCCTTGCTATGTATGGGCCTCGAGATTCTCTTTCAGGCCTTTTTTAAATGTTCCAAAATTCAAATTCCCCAATCAATTTAACAACTAAAATTTCCATACTTTGAGAGTGCCCAAACTAGGTGTCAAAAAGTTGTTTGTAGCAAGAAACCACACAAGAAAAAAAATATTAAAAAAAATATTTTTGGGGATACAAGATTGCATAGTACCCTCGGATTCTCTTGCATCAAATTCTTGGGGTAAGTGAAATGTTCTATGAGTTGGTAATCATGAACATTTGAAGATCCTATGTTTGTTCTTCGTCCATCTTTCTTCTTTGTCTACTTGATTTTTCTTCTTTACCTTGCTCTAAAACTTCCTATCTCTATCTTCCTTCACATTTCCTCTCTTTCTTCTTCTCATAAATTTCATCTCGCTACAACTTAAATTATTCCACGACTCATATTCACATTATAGTTCATGATCACCAACACATGCATACAAAACAACAAAATCAATCTCATAGAAATCAATGAATTCTATTCGCTTACCTTCCTCACCAATTTTCTCTTCACTCTCTTCTTCATGTATGTTAAGATTTAATGAGCCGTACCTTGTTGTTCTATAGCATGTAACCTCTTATTTCTGCACCTGGCCATCTCCCTTTTCACCTTTTTTTACTATTTCTTCAAAATACAAATCAGCTTTAACATCCACCTCAATAGAATTTGAAAAATTATCAATTAACTTTGTTTTATCCTCTTTCTCTACTACTGTAACATCCCTTTTTGTATTCTCATGTGCATTCATGTTACCCATGTTATTTTCATGTGAGTCAATTTCATCTTTATCATCAAGTAATTTTGAAATTTTAAAATTTATGTCATTCTCGGTTACAACTCTTGTTTCACCTTTTGTCAATGCTATCTACTCCTTTTCAAGTGTTGCAACATGTGTAATCTCTTATTTCTCTACTACTGCCCCAATCTTTTATTCTTGATAGTCTACTGCAATATTTTCCTTTACTTCTTCTTTGGTACCATATGCATGACATTCTTTTGCATCTTCTTCTATAATCTCATATGCTTCTCTTGCATGTAAATCATCTTTAACACAAGAAAATGATACCTCTTTTGATATTGTTGCATCCTTCTTATTTGTACCATCTTCTTTGTCTTTACCAAATCCTACAAACCAGAAATCTTTAGAATTTCCTTTAAATTGATTGTCCATAGTGATCATTTTATCCTTTTTTTTCTCCATTATTTCTTTATGCTTTTATTCTCTTCTTCCATTCTTTCAACTACAACTATGTGTGCTACTCCCACATATCTTTCTCCCCATGCCCTTTCCATCATAAGGTTGCAACATTGCACTTTCTCATTCTTCTTTTTGTTGTCCTCTTTTCTAAAGCTCTGATTTTTCTCCTTCTCTTCAATGTCCTCTTTCAAGAGAATTTTCTTCTTTTCACATTTTCTTTTACCCATTTTAGCCTCCTCAAGTTCTCTTCTTTGTTCCATCTCTATCACGTCCAATCTATTCTAAATATTCTTTCACTCTTTAATAAGCCAATTTTGTATACCTCTTTTATTTTCACTTTTCCATAGGTAAAATCCTCACAAGCCTTCTCATGACCCGTCTTGTCTTCTTCTAAAAAGGCATCTTCAAAGACTCACAAATAGCTCTACAGTTACAAGTCCTCCTTGCAACAATCTCTCTCACTTCAGTGTATCAACCCTTTGTAATCATAGATCCTCCTTACAAAAAACTCACTCTTGCTTATCCTCTACCCAATAGATGGTTTTTGGAAGAGAAACCTCTCTCTCATGCACCTTATACCTAACCTTAACCATTGTTGGAGGATAATAACTGCAAATTACTTCAACTCTTCTATCCAATCAACTATTGCAATAATTCCCATTCAATCTTCTTGCTCTAATACCATCTAATGCAGTACAAGGATGGGTGATCTTTTCAAGCAACCCATCCAAGCAGCCATAACACAACATTCATTCTCACCCCACAATTTTGCAAGAACATATAATTGAAAAGTTAATGGAACACATTCAAATTTTAACAATTTTTCTTTGAATGACACATATGCAAATCAAATCTCTATTTGAATTGAAAACTCCATTACAAAATTATTTTCTTTACAATAACAAAACAAAGCGAAATCATATCAAACTCGGACACCTACAAAATCACCTCTAAAATCCTTGCAACATTCAACTTCTTGTTGGTATCTTCCTCCACAACCTTTTCCTGCAACTTCACTATTGTACCCCTTCACCAAAATTTCTTCACTCAACTCCTAGGCATTGGATTTCTCTTAGCAAGAACAACAATAAAATATTTCCCATACCTTCCCAAATGAGGTGTTTGGATCCTCTTGTATGTCAAAAATTGAAAAATGGCATTGAATTTCATAACTCTTGTTGAAATTGTTGCTCATAACTCCACTTGTAACCTCCTATCATAAACCTAGCACTTCAATTGGATCATTGATATGCATGGGCGTCAAGATTCTCTTCTAAGCCATTTTTAAATAGTCCAAAATTTAAATTCCATAACTAATTTAAAATGTAAATTTTTCCATACTTCGAGAGTGCCCAAACTAGGTGATAGAAAACTACCTATAGCAAGAAACCACACAAGATTAAAAAAAACTATTTTTTGGGATGTAGGATTGCCCGGTACCCCTAGATGCTCCTTCATCAAAATTGCATCAAGAAACTAGAAAATAAGGAAAAGTTTCCTATAGCATCATGACATCCACAACTAACCATTAAGTTATATTGGTCACAAGGAAGTATCTAGGACTTAGAGAAAGGGAACCCAAAATAACTAAGAGAGATCTAGAGTTCAAATGAATCTATTGAAAATAACCCTACATATCCATATATATTATCATGGATAACTCATAGGGAGTGCGTTGAAGAAAATATAAGTCTCAAGGAGAAATATGATAAGAGAAACACACACATGCACACATTATTTCACTATTTGATATAAGTATTGTATTATAAAATGAATAAATTATTGTTTACCTTATTTGATTGTGTTTTCCTTATTTGTTGTGTGAAGCCATAACCATATAGTTGAAAGGTTTTTTGAAAGTTGGGGGGTAAATATTTCTTTTAATATTCAAGGAATTAAGAAGGGAGGCTAAGCTAATGCATAATTGTGGACATTAAAGAAATAATTATGGATTCCTTGGCTCTATTGTTTGTAATTATTTTAATTCAACTCTCTTAGATCTAGCGATTTAAAATATTTTGGTGTTTGTGTTATTTTTTGTTAATATATAGGTGAATCAAGTGGTTACACATGGGAATGAGTATCTTATAAAAGTCATTCTATGTAATTTATATAAATTATTTGACATATTTACTAAAATCATTATAATCTATGCTTATCTATGTGATTTTTATGTTCCTCAATTCCAACTAATATTAAAACCTTGAATGTTTGAATTATAGATTATTATTTATTTTAATAGGAATTAACTTATAGGATCATTAGTAGGCTAATAGGAATTAACTTATAGGATCATTAGTAGGCTTATATATATATATATATATATATATATATATATATAATTTGTGTAATATTGTAAGGTATTGTCACGACTAAACCTACTTACCACAACCTTTACTACTATGTTTTGAATGTCTATATTTAAAATAATTTTGGAAACGTTCTCTCTATGTATCTTCCTATACACACACACACACATGTATGTATGTATGTAGGAAGATATGTAGAGAGAAAATTTCAAGAATTAGTTTAAATATATACATTCAAAACATAGTAGTAAAGGTTGTGGTAAGTAGGTTTAATAGTGACATTACCTTACAATATTACACAAATCATGTGCCATGAACATTCACACCTAAAAAGTGAGCAATTTTTATTAGTGATAGTTTCCCTTCCATCAATTTTTGAAGGGTTAATGGTGCCAAAAGAATAGTTTTATTGCTAGTGTGCATGGTACCTAAATAAGTGTATTAATTCATTTTTTCTTGAGCATACAAGCATAAAAAAATTAGGTTTAGTAGAGAGAATGACCATGTACTTTTATTTGTAGAGACCTAGGGTTTATTGGATCCAACACCAGAGATTAGCATAATGTGTTAAATAGATAATCAAATCCCTTGAAAGGAATTAATCCTAGAGGGTTTTGATTAGTGAAAGGAAGAAAGAGACACATAAATGCTTCCTATACCAATCTAATAAGAGATAATTATGCAAATTATTTAATTTTCATAGCTATAAAAGTAGAAACACATATGAACATATAAAAATAATATACAAACACAAGTATACGTGGAAAAAAATATTTTAGAATATTTATCCAAAGAAACCTAATGTAGTATTTAGTAAATCAAATGGTAAATACAATACACTTGTAGAGAAATTATTTATAGGAGTATCACTAACATGTAAATATGTAGTAATTATGGTAGCATAACAATACCTAAAATCAACCATACAAACTACAACTCCAAGAGCTAAATAAAAAGGAAGAGTTTATATTAGAAACCACAAAGGTTTAGGAAAACCATGAAGAAAAAATAGAAGAAATATGGCTCCCAAACTTGGGTTCAAATTATAATGTCATCTTCTTGGTCCTAGTCCTCTTCACTATTTTTATCATATTCTTGAAACATCTTACAATTGTAATATTTTTCATATTTTCCAACCCAAAATTGGGAGCCCTAATTTGTCCCTATTCAACCTACTCAAAGATTATCCATGACAAGTGTACCAACCAATCATAATTATAGTCAAGTGTAACCTCCCTCTTATATGCTCTTACATCTCATATAATGAATTATATGTAACTCCCTTCATGATGACCTTACACACACCACAGGATGTCAATACATCACCAAAACATGCTACCTCAAAGTGGGGACTCTAACTAAAAAAAATTGCAATAAGCCTCCGAGAGGGAAAAAAAACTCTCCAAAAGAAGAAAAAATCACTATAATGTGATATAGAAAATATGTACAATATTTTTTAAAATAAACATTAGGAATTAAACATTGAGACACCTTTTTTCAACATTATCCCACTTTTCAAACACCTTGCAAGAGTAATAGGAAAACTTACCAACACAAAAATATAAATACTAGGGGCCAATAGGCCCATAGACTCACTTCACCATTTGAAATTTCATGTGTAATCATAAGCCATTTCAAAGTTGCATCACTTATCAAAGTATCAACCTTCTCCAACATCATCCTCTCATTCTCCACCATGTCATAAATAAAATGGTACTAGACATAAATATGCTTTGTCCACACATGGAAATTCAAGTTCTTTTCTAGACATATGGCACTCTAATTAACAAATAGAATTGCAATAGTCCTTCCATCTAGACGAATATTAGAACATATTCTCTTAAGACAAATAAATTATTTACAAGCATGCGTAGTTTCCATATACTCTATTTTTATAGTAGAAAAAACAACCACAACACGTTGCTTACTCATCTAACTAATGGCACCACTAAACATTAATAAAATATATCCATTTTTGAATCTTCTACTCTAAATATCACCATTCTTATTAAAATCTACATATCTACATGAACTCATATTAAATATTGGGTCCCTATAAGACAACCATGATAACATAGAGAATACTTTGAAGTACTTTACAAATATTTGAAGACCCTCTACATGTTAATTGATAGAACAAAAAATTCCTAGGAAAACCAATTTTAGGAAAACCAATTGCACAAAGATCTTCACAAAAAGTGAGAGAGACAATAGGCCATTTCACCAAATAAGGAGTGAAAAATGAGGTGAATAATTTACATAATGCATAGGCTTATAAAGCCGTGAAAAAAATAGATGGGTGAAAAACTACCCTACAGGAAAAAACCACCCGAATAACCAATGCATAATTAATCTAAATGCAAGCCTAAGTAAGCTTAAGCAGGTAAATGGTAAAAAACATTTACTCCAACACCCTCCCTTAAGTGCAACTTAGGGAGAATTATTATGCAAAAACGAAGATGCAATATGAGTCTCAACTACACAACCACGTTAGGTACCCATTTACAATGCAAAAAATAAATCTCTCGCAAATGGAGAAAAGGAGAAAAACCTATTTTGAAAAACCCCTCTCCAAAAGAGAGAAAAGAAAACAAAAATTGATGCATGGATGGAGGACTCAATCACACCCCCAAGGACTACATACATCATATATATACAATCAACATCGCCCCCATAAGAGGGAAAGAGAGAGACAATATAGCCCCCCACAACGTGTAATCACCTATAAAAATGGTAAGTGCTTGAAGACAAAACATGATCCAATGTCGACAAACAACTTGTCTCCATTTTGGAAGAAACAAAACTAAATACAAATGTAGGTATGCTTCCCATTCCAGATAGGAATTGAAAGAAAGAAGCATGAAAATGTATGATGGTGTCTTTGAAATATGCTCATGTGTCACCAAGACCTTGAAAAAAGATGCCACGAACCTATCAAGAACATGCCTAATCACAACAGAAGGTGAAAAACAAGGTACCACTAGAAACTAATCCTAAACAATATCCATAGATTGAAATGGGGTGACAACAGTTGTACCACAACTATCATCAAATAGGAGGGATATACCCTCAAATGTGTCCTCCAAGTAAGAAATGTGAGATTCCATGAACAATGAACCAATGTCCAATAAATAAGAATCCCAATTAGGAAGACAATGAGATATTGGGTGTGATGCATCATTGGACGTGCTCAATGAATCATCAACACAAAATGAATGGTCCTGCAGAACAAGAATGATAGGAGCCTCAATCAATGACTATGCACAATGAATCACTACAGGTGAAAGTACATCAACTATCTCTGATGGAGAAGGAGCATTTGAAGAGCCCTCATCATCCTCATCTAAAGATTTAAAGTATTTCAACACTTCAAACTCCTGCATAGTAGCATGATCATAGGGTATCCTATCTAAAAAATGAAGAGGCACAAGACAATCACCCTTCCAACTTAAAAACCTCACTTATTGAAGCCTCTGATATGTATATGAATGGTTTCCCAAATGGTCCGCATGTGGCCTTAAGTTTTGAGGAAATAGGATCATCTGGGAATGGCTGAGTATCAGGATCTCCATGTATTTCCCGTATTTTAATCCAAAGAGTATATGGACACTCAAAATGATCAATAGCATCCAAAGTGGCATCATCATTATTCATTGTAATAACTCCTAGGACATGATCCTTTTTACAATTCCATGCAAACTTCTTACTATCAGTACAAGGAAGGGGAACAAGATTATATAGGTATGGAAAAAGATGAAGCCATTTCAAGTGCTTCAATATACCATCTCTCCATTGTATATAGTTCCCCCTTTCCAACATAATCACAACAGGATGTAATGAAAATCCCATAATGAATTATGACAAATCTCCAAAAAATACAAAGACAATAACCTTCAACAACAAACAGAAGCTCCCAAGTACTGCAAATGAAGGTGAAACCAATATATAACGTCAATGGATTAAAAGCACCACAAAACAAAAAAAATATGAGAGCAATTCCTCAACCACTGCAAAGGTGACGAAAATACCTTTTCGTTGATATATGGTTTGTGAAAAACTGTCTTCATTTGCAAAAGATATGCAAAAATGAAAAAAAGGCATATAGAGGCACTTCAGAAGCACAAGCAAGCACTTGGTGCCACCATATGACCACGTTCATCTTCGGTAGCTAAAAAAATGGGCCCAACCAATCAAGCCTCACCAAGTCATCAACAAACCAAGTTCAATAGGGCACAATCACTAAGCACCTATCACCACATACAGGAGACAAACTTCCCATAATCTACGAGTCTTGCTCACAACAATATAAGACACTACAAAACAATTTAAGAAGCAAAAAACTTCCTCTCGCATTCAATGTGGGGTTAAAATCCTAGAACAACTTCAAAAAGTTTCAGAACTGGGGTCCACCTCCACTTCACAAAGCCCTAAATTGAAATATTTAGGAGGTAACTTTATAAAATATAAAGTTAAAAAAAAATGTAGGCAGCAATAAAAAAGGCCTCCTACAGGTAATTTACTCTAGTGAAGAAAATGCTTCCTTCATCTGCAAAAAAAAATGCCCTCTCCACACAGGAGAAAAAAATGCCTTCTCTGATTGCTCCCTCAAATCTACTCCTTTGCAAATTTGAGCGCTTTCAACAATGGACAAATGGGAAAATCGCCTCCAATGGGATTGAAATTATTTCAGATTGCAAATCAGATCAATTGCCTCAGAAATATGACTCTGGTGCTGCTGATTTGAGTCACCCAAATGTCATACTATCCAAACAAGAATAACCACCCTCTACAAATTCTTTAGCCTGCGAGAATCGTGCCTCTTGAGACATTAATCACCCCTCAAAACAAAGGCGTTTGTCCTTAATTAAAATAGAGGGCCTCTCCTTCCAGGTTTCAAAACACCTTCAAGGAAAAAGGATCTTCATTATAGAAACCACACCTCCACTGAATAGAGAACATTTCAAACACCAAAATCGAATGCCTCCTTGCTAATTGCAGCCTCTGTAAAATTGGCTAAATCGAACCTCAACCACAGAATGAATCGTCGTCTCTTCAATAGGCACGTCCCTTCAGACGGAAATTCGTCAGCAAGGATTTAAACACTCAAACAATAAGGAAGTAAAAAAAAGGCATCTTTGAAATTTAGAAAATTTCAAATACTAAAATAAATCGATCTCACACTTCGATGAAAACTCTTGAGGAAGGATATTGCAAACTGGGAAGCTCTGATACCATAATAGAGCAACAAATTCTCAGGAAAACTAATTGCACAGAGACCTTCACAAAAAGCGAGAGAGACACGAGGCCATTTCACCAAATAAGGAGTGAAAAATGAAATGAAAAATTTGCATAATGTGTAGGCTTATAAAGCTATGAAAAACTACCCTATAGGAAAAAACCACTCGAATAACCAATGCATAATTAATCTAAATGCAAGCCTAAGTAAACTTAAGCAAGTAAATGGTAAAAACCATTTACTCCAACACTAATCTACTTTTCTAATAGTATTCAAAAAATAAATTAACTAAGGACTCCCACTTCTTGGGCAATGTATAATCTTAAGTACAAACCATAACATGCATCAAACTATCAACAACACTACAATTATGAAATTTTCTTGTATCCTCTATCTCACTAGAATATTTTAGATCTAATGCTCAATTGATAACTTCATTCCCATCATAAAAGGAACACACAATGTTTAGTCTCCAAGTTCTCATGCTAAATCTCCCCCTCTAAGTTGCAAGAGGGAGTTACACTTGTTGACTAACTTATGACCCATGTTATGATATTCCATAAGGCACCTCTGAATAGAGAGAAGGTAGTTAAAATTGAGTGCCAAAGTTTGTGAGTGCATTATGACTAACTTATGGCAAGTGTAAAATCTATGCTATTTTTAGCATATGGACACATCTTGGGATTTTGGTGTTGGATTCTTTCACTAGGGATTTGGATGCCACATTTTTTTATGGCTTTATCTCATGATTTCTTAATTACCATTTGATAGCTTCATGCATTTTTCCCCTATTTATTATTTTTTGAAATAGAGGCTTGTTAGGAAAAAGTTTGTTGTATACATTAAGCACAATGTTTATGATATAAAATTGATATTTATTTGTGATGCATATATGGAATTTTTGATTTGTGCATCACATGACTTAGACATTCTTGGGGACACTTTATATGTTGTATGTAACATTAGGATAAATGTTTAACACACATGTTACACATTAAAACTATATTTAATATTAGGATTCATGATTTCCCATTACGCTTGGACCCATGGAGGATGCATTTGGTGAGCTTGGTGTTTTAGATATTCATGGAAGCTCTATAAGTGCATTATAAATTTCTATTGGACAATACATTGATTGTGAATTTTTTTGAGACTACCTTCTTTTCCCATGAGGCTTTTCCTAGAATATATCATTTGTTATCTTGATGGTATATTTTTCTATTCTTTTATATGGTGGATTCTAAGTACTTGTTTTCATATTTATCTCTCTAGGGATTATGTTGAAATGTTTATTATTATTGGAGTGTCTCCTTTCAAAGTTTAGTGTTTTATAAGGAGTCTACAAGTACACAAGAATTTTTCAAAAAGCTATCAAATTAAAGAAAGAAAGTTGTTACATATGTACTCTTGTGTTGAAGATTAATAGATACTTGTACCTTTCTTTGATGGTGGTGTTTTTTTCTTGTAAGAGTCCATCCACATTCACTTGGTGTCATGTGTTTATTTATCATGGTTTGTTGATTTCTATGTGCTTTGATATAATTTGATAATCGACAAATCCAATTGTGCATTAATAAATCATATTTTTATTTTCTTTGGAGGGGTAAGATTTGTAGTAGTTTACCTTTCTTTAAATCACCTTCAATCAAATTCCCTTAAATAGAATCCTTCTAGACTTAAATCATTATTTTTCCAAAAATATGTTTAGAGAAAACTCAAGATGTCCCACAAATGGGACAGACTATAATGGGATTGCCCTCTACCAAAACTGTCTATTTAAAATTATTATGCCCAGGAGAACAACTACTTTCCATGTATATGGGATAAACCTACTACGAAAAAGATTTGAATCACAAAGCATATGTGGACACCAATTCTTTTATTAATAGAGATTAACACAAAATTAATTAACTAAGAAGAAACAATTGATACTACATTTCCTAACAATAAAAGCTTGGAAATGATTTTAATTTAATTTATTGAATAAGTTTTATATTAGAAATATAGTCCCTTTTAGAGATTGAATGATAGTAGTTGTGAATATCATTCTTATTCACCTCCATACCTCTTATGATATCTTGATAAATATTGATGAATCCAATCCTCAATATGTGTAGGAAAAAGAACCAAAAGAAAAGAGTACAAAAATATACAATTAGATGGAAGGGGAAGGGATAAGAAGAGGGCACATGGATTCCTAAAGACGAAGTAGATTGACTTGGGTAGCTGAATAAATCCTCCTCACTTTCTTAACTTGGAACACCCATCTCATAATTTGATTTCTAGGGATTTTTTATATAGGAGCATGTAAGGGGTCATGTAATCATGCATCGCTTTAAAATATTTTCCTAATTGTTTTTTTTTTTGTATATTTTCTTCCTTATTACAAGTGTTTTGTTTTGACCATAGATCCCATTTCCAATCATAATCCTCTAACTATTCACATAGAAGGACAATTACTCATCTTTCTTATACAATATTGCATATTAATGTTGTAGCCTCCAAAATAGAATCAAAATATTTTAAGGGGGGTTTGAACATTTCCACATGTCTCAATTTGTATCCCGTTGCTTATTGTGAGTTGTGGCATGCTCCTTTTGTAAAATAGGCCTCATTTAGACAATACACTAACATATATTAATCACATACCAAATTGGAATCAATTTTAATTATATCTTGGTCCTAGAGAGTTCATTGGACCTAATCTCACTTTTGTCAATTTAAAAAAATATTAAAAAATGATAATAACTTTTTAATAATATGATTATTTCAATAACTTGAGTATTATGTAAAACTAAAACAGGTTGAAAGAATATTTTTTCCCCAAATTGTTCTCCCTAATTTATTTTTAAAAAAGTGTGAGTTTTCTAAGCCAAAAGTTCTCACCAAATAAGACAAAGGAAAGCTTATTTTCACCAAGTGAACAAGAACTACCTTAACCTATAGAAATAGGGTTGCAAGATATAATATTTATGAAAAAGCATATTAAATACTTATGTAAAGCAAACAAAAGTGACTGATAAATAACTTTACAAGTAAAATCAAGCATGTAGCTTCATAAGCCCACCACCAGAAAAGAAAAAAAAAAAAAAATCATCTAATTGAGGTAGATACATAAATGCAATTATGAAATTAGAAAATCTAATTAGAAATACTTGTTTAACTCACAAACTTACTTGCTTTCTCCGGATAGATGGGCTCTGTTATAGGAAGGTAAGTGGGTATGTCCTTCCTCATGTTCATGATACCAGTCAACATAAGATTTGGATACAACTCATTTATTCTTTTACGAAGATTTGTCAAGTTTTCAGAATTGACCGAAGATTTGATAAACCTACAACACAAGAAATAGTTAACTATCTATAAATGATTAGTTTCCCTGACCCCATCATATAATATCCCTGACCCCATCATGTATTTGTTCTAACCTGAAAAGCGTGTTATCCTTTAATTGACAGAGGCAGGTTATTGAGCCTTCAACAATCAACTCAATGGCTTTCATGAATTTTTCCTCCTCTTCTGGAATCATTTTCTTCAAACTTTGAAGATGCCGAGCAAGATCAATCAGATCTCCCAACACTTCTAAACATTCAGGTTGATTATCTCGCATTTTTTCATATTTAGATAACACAAATGCTATTGCTGACAACCCTGCCACAGCTGAATTTATTTGACCTACTTGTTGGAGTGTTTCTGCGGCAACTTTTATCCCTTGATGCAACCCTTCCTGTAATGACAGAAATTGTAAATGGTAACCCCTCAATCTAAAGACAAAGAAGCGCACATCACAGATCAAAAATAAAACACACCTAGAAAAGGATCTAAAAAATTAAAAGTTAATTACTTTGATCTTAGAAAACTTACAGAGGACCCAAACTTATTTAAACACTCGAGGAATTGGGAGCCTTTTTTAGTAATAGACGTCCATATGCCACTTTCTTCTTCTCTTTCCTGAGTTCGTTGAGAACTTGTGCTGGCATTTTCAGGGTTGTTTTGTTGCTTAGACTGCAACAGGTAGAAGTAAATAAAGGTTAGATACTCATTATTGCTGCAGGGCAAATGAAAGCAGAGTTACATTCCAAGCTTTTGAATGATGGGGTATATACTGACCTTTATCCTTTGGAGGAGTTGCTGTATCATATGGATTAATTCATCAATGTTGCCTGTATCTTTGATTTCCTTAAAGAGGCCAATGCACTCCTGCAGCTCTGAAAGCTTTGTTGAGGATGAGGCTGCTGGTGGGTTCTCTCCTGGAAGCTTTACTGAGGGCAAGGCAGCTGATGGGTTCTCCCCTGGAAGCTTTGGGGAGGACGAGGCTGCTGATGGGTTCTCCTCTGGAAGCTTTGCTGTGGACGAGGCTGCTCCTGGGTTCTCTTCTGGAAGCTTTGCTGAGGACGAGGATGCTGCTGGGTTTTCCCCTGGAAGCTTTGTTGAGGACGAGGCCGCTGCTGGGTTCTCCTTTGGGAGCTCTGTGAAGCAGCTCTTCAACTTTGTCAGGCAGTTGCCCATGGTACAACCAAAAGGATATATACTTTGGAGAAAGGATCGAGCTTGCAAGGATGCTGATCAACAAGATACAAACCTGCAAAAGAGAACTTAGAAAATTTGGTAATGGAATGAAGTTTTTTGAAAGGCAGAGCAACGAAACATTAAAGCTGCATAACATTCAAAGGCATGTGCAACAATAAGTTTTCTCTTTTCAAAGGTACTTTAAAAAAAGTGGTCAATTTTGTGATGATGATGCGTGAAATTATTACGATGAATGTGATTTCCCTTCGGTTTGGAAGATGTGTGGAAACTTTGAATAACATCCTTTTCTTTGGTCATTGTCGTGCGGAAAGGAATCTTTACTTTTCAAAGATGTAACGGGCAAAGATAAAATGGAATAAAGTATAACCAAAACAAAATTGATTCACCGACTTCAACGAGGAATGCATTTATATTTTACTTCAATAAATAAATAAATATTTTTTTATTGCGTTTAAATTTGATTTAGATAATATTTATCATTAAAATAAGTATACACAATTATTACATAAATAAAATATTGTTTACGGATTTTAATTGAGAGTTCATAAATTTATTATTAAAAATTTTGGTGTATTCATTTCACTCAACATTAATATTTTAAGTAGTGCAATGGTGATTTTTTTACTCAATAATTCTCATTTAATTTTGGGTCTATTTTGATGAAATGGCTTAATATAATTTCATATCAACAAATGTTGCAATCTTAAACAAAGTTGAACTTCTTCATTAATCCTTGATCCATCCTCATCACCATACATTACCATACATTCAAAATTATCTCATTCATATTTACACATATTCTAATATAGATTTGTCTTTTTTATGTCCCATGTCTAGACATGCATTCCTCACATTAAGATTTATGTTTCTTTGGCTTGGGCCAATCTAACAACATAAGATTGATCTCGACTGAAATTAGCATGGATATTCAAACTTCACTATTACACACTTAACCATGATATATTTTACGTCAATAAATATAAATATATATCACTTTTAGTTTTAGCCACAATATAATTCACTAAACTAGTAGATAACCAAAATTTATGGATTCACTTTTCAAAAACCTAATCTTTAAATTGATTTCCTTGATGATTAATATATATGACCTAGGGGTGATGTTTATACATGACTTAAACACACAATTTGAATGATTTCATGTAGTATATAATGATTAATTACAAATGAATCGACTTGGACATAATATTAAATAAATTTTAAACACATGTCAAATATGCATTGTATAAATGACATGCATCATTTTTACTTTGACCTTAAAAAGTGAACTAATAAATATAAAGCTACAAAATATCTAAATAAGGGTTAAGCTCTCTTTTGAGAGTTAGCTTAAATCAAAGGGAACACCAAATCAATTAAGATCATGTAGTAGGACCAAGTACATAAAACACCCATATAAAGTGGCATAAAATTAATAGTAAAAGTGCTCTAAGTATGTACTTTTCATCATTACATTTGTTCCTAGTTTTGGTTTGCATTAAAATCCACAAGGGGATTGAACATGGAAATACCTTCTAAGGTGTGTTGTAAGTTGTCATTAAGGTTAATATAAATAGAAAATTTAGATTTCCTTGGTTTGGAGGGATTCTAGGATGGATGCTTATGACACATAAGAGCCTTTTAAAAAAGGGAGTTACTTTGGAATCAAGTGACCAACATTATGATAGATATTTACACTTTTCATGTAGCTTTATTTTGGAATAATGCATGGCCCAAACTTGGGCAACCATGTTGGGTGAGTGGTTGACACATTATGATAGTTGTAAGAGGCCCAATGTTGATTTATAATTTTTAGCATATTATGGAATTTCCTAGGTGGGTATTAGAATGAGGTTCTTTTTGGGTACCATACCACAAGTAGATTTAGCATTTTTTTTTTTTATAATCATTGTTTGTTTCCAATTTTCTCATTGTCTATAAATTAGGAGTTGGAGTTGTAGTATGCATGCATGAATTTATAGGTATTGGAATGTTGCAAAAATTAATCCAATATTGTATGTTGGTGATATTCTTGTGAAAGCTTACTTTTCAAGTGTTTTGTAATCTCCTATTTGATTTGATCATATATTGAGAAGGTTTTGGAGTGTAGGATTTTTCTCTCAAAAGGGTTTTCTCCACATAAACATTGGTGTAATATGTTTTATTGTTTATGTTTTCATATGTTTTTCCAAGAAATATCATAATGTGGTATTAGAGCTCACAATTTGGGCCAACATTTATGTTTCCACCATAACTTCCAAACCAGTGTGATTTTTTATCTATTTTTTTTGGGGTTTTAAGATATAATATAGGTAAGCTCCCAAAAAAATTAGGCTTTGATGGTAAGTTTTCTAAAATTTATTGTGATTTTATGTTTCTCATTAATTTGTTGTATAGGCTACATATTTTAGAACTTGTTTAAAATATTTTGATTTTTGGAAAGCTTATCAAAAATTAGGTAGGATCAGTCTTTTGTAATTTAATATTTTAAATAAAATAAATTCTTTAATTTAGTGGTCAAATTTTAGTCAAAATTTTTATTAATTTTTTCTATAGGCTGCAATTTTTGGAATTAATTTTTTTTTTTTATCACAAATTAGGTAGGGTTAGTTCTTTAAAGTTTATTTTTAGACATAAAATATATTCCTTAATTTAGTGGTCTAAGTTTGGTCCAAACTAAAACATCAAATTCTCTCTCTCTCCAAATACTTTCCTACCTTAATAAATCTTAAAATAAAAATGTAATTAAAGTCATGTCATCTTGATGATTAGAGGACCTTTCTACACATACAGAATATAATGACCCATTTTATTCTACACCACCTAAAATTAAGGAAATAATTCTATAAAGGCATGAAACAATGGTACATTTCATTAATGATAAATTGTGTGACCCATTTGTAAAATCCTTAAATGGGGGTTTAGATAGGTTTACAAAGGAATTATTATCATAATTAAAGTCCCAAAAAACCACCAAGGTGGGCATTGTTGAATACATGTTGTCATTGATGTCAAAGGATTATTGTTCCTGATATCAAAGGAGTGATGTCAATAGATTAGTGAGAATTAAATGTAATCATATTGTTATGTCAGATAATTTGAGAATAAAAAAGAATACTACATGTAGTATGGTTGAAATATATCATGCTTGTATCTATTCCTAGTGGTGGAAGTAATCCAAAAGTCTTATCCAAAATGTTTGAGGTCAGTTACCCAAACAGTGAGATTATTATGGTAACAATGTAAATTGGTATGTATTTCTTCATGGGTGCGAGTTATGCTTTGTGATTTGAATGGATAGTATTTCTACACGTATTTTTTCTTATTCCATAGTTTTCAGAATGGATATTCATCAGGCAGAAAGTTTGGAGTGATAGAAGGGTCACTACATGCTAGATAATTTGTAGAATTGATGTTCTAAATCGATGTAGTAGCAACTTGTGTGTTCTCTCTAGAGATAGTGTGGGAAGGTGATATAGGTCCAGGTTAAGGTCCCTATGGAAGTGCACAACATCATGTTCTTTTAGTGGAAACAAATTTGATTTAAGACCAAACCGCTACACATTTCATGTAATTTTGAATTTATAAGGTCCACCTTAGTCAACCTAGCTAATTACTGATGGTGTTAAGAGATTCTTGAACAACATGAAATGATGTTAATGTAATGGGATGCATATAATTACTAGTCCAGTGGGTGCACGAAGTTGGTCGCACTTTTGTGGCCAAATGGGAAAAAATGGGGAAACACATAATGCGCTCGTGTTATAACACAAGCGTGTTATGTGCTTTTAAAAGAAAAAAAAAAGTGAAATGTGTATCATTTACTTTTCACTGTTTCTCAGCTCTGCCTGCGGCCAAAAACCCTCATTTTCACGCTCGTGTTCTAGGATGAAGGACTTCTGCAAATTTCATCAAGAATAGTTGGATTTTGTCTGCAAATATGGTGCCATGACGATGAAGAGATGCAGGAGGTAAGTATTGTTTACTATTTGCTTTGAATTTGTTAGTTTGAAACTGATTTTGTTTGTTTTAGGTTAGATTTGATTTTTTTTTTTAAATCTATAGGAAATCCTACAAATCCTCAACAAGAAGAGGAGGTAAATCCTCAATAGCAAAATCCTCAACAAAATCAACCTCAACAACAAAATCAACCTCCCCCACCATTCTCTCAATTCCCTCCTGGCACTCAAGAAAATTTGACGAGTGAAATTGAGAACAATAGAAAACAACTTGAGGATCTTATCAGTAGGTTGAGTGATCCAAATGCTTCAACCACAGAAAGAATGCTTCTAGAAAATTCATTGAAAGACATGTTAAAAAATGTAGATGCAATCACCCAACAAATATCTAGATGGCAAGATAGGAGGCAGACAGCTAGGGCATATTATGTAGACAAATTATCATATAAACAAGTAAAAGATTTAAAAATTACTAAAGGTGATTTGTGCTCTCTATTCATTGACCCTAAAACAAATCAAAATCTTACCCTCAATGCAAAGAGGTTTCCTATTCATTGGTGCCACCACCAAGAGATTAAGAACCATTTTTATGAAAGATGGTATATGGTCTTTGATTACCCACCATGCAATAATTGTGAAGTCCCCCAATATTTTCTTAGGAAACTATACAGTGAGTTTGTATTGAACCAAATCCCAAATTATTTTGATATGAGGGAGTTCCAGGGGAAAGGTGGGGGGTCAGCTCAGGATAGGCCCGGTGCACAGCTGGATCCTACGCGGTAAGGGAGATGACCTCTTGCTAGGCCGCCTCATGAGCAGATTGTGATGCATGTCGTTGTGAAGGAGAGTGCCAACATAGAGACATTGCAGACACTACGAGTGTCATCCATCACACTAGCCCTATTGTACAGTGCCATCCAAGGGAGTCTTTAGGTGGTGGCCTTTGAACCCATGTGTGTCAATCTTGCGGGGTGACTTGTTCATATGACCCTACCGGCACTCAAGAGGGTGCTACGTAGGATCCATATGCTACTATATGCATCTGAGGGGATGGAAGGACAGTGACATTTTGCATGATGCATATGGCATTGACACTTCGAGTAAAATTCAGCATGTTCATTGAATTTAATTTATTAAATTTTGATTGTGAAATGCAAGATTAACTAATTTAGTTTTATTATTTTAATATGCTGAGGGTCTGATGTAGAAATTTGGATACACAGTCATTCACCTGATACTGCGATTACACCTATCGATTGGGGGTATGTAAAAGTTAGTAAAGAATTATAAATTTATTACGTAATGGTAACATTGTTTTACGAATGGTATTTTAATATGTGATTTTGGATGTTGAATAGGGTACTGTTGGAGGTTTCAAGGAAACACCTCTGAGTGCTAGTAGATTTGATCAAACATTCACGGAGGTAATATAGAATTTAAAGAGAACTTAAGTAATGAATTCTAAGTTTAATAGATTTGTGTAGTTTATATTCATATTGTTGACCCGTATGTTGCGTTACGAATCATTCAAAATCAAAGCATTACTTCAAATTCGATAACTAATAATCAGAAATATATCTATTTAATACTTGTACTCAAAATTTTGTTCATTAGATCTCATACATTATAAGTCATCACATGGATCACTATTGTAACTTTTTTGTGATTGAATAATTTGTTGTTTTATTTTCAGATGTTGGTGACAGAAACACCGCCAAACATTATGAGGGAAATGGATATTGGTGTTTCCTCCACTATAGAATCCTCGATGGCTCTGATAGGGGAGGTATGAGGCGATACTAAATTTCAATTTACATTCATTGTTATAAGATGAACTAGTTCTAGTGAAAAATCAAACCATTATTGATTTGTAGTTTAATTCCCTATTTGGATGGTTTATATAGGGCTTGAGTACACGAGCATCAGCGTGAAAATATTTCCATCAGTGATCGTGAGATGGCGTAAGTGATTATTTTTGTTAAATATATTAATTTTTATAATGTAATTTCTATATATTAATGTCTTTACTTCTTATTGTATGATTGAAACTTCGAAGCTAAACACTAGGAGGAGCTGACAGAACTCCACCGACGCAGCCAGCGGGTGTGAGACTTATGCGGCTATTGGATGTCATAAAGGGAAAAGAAAAATTGTATTTGAACCCGGATCATGGAGAAATGAATTTTGAATGCACAAAGCCCTTTGTTGTATGCCTACATGGCAATTTTGTACATATTTTGCGTTGGATATATTTGACATTGAATGCCTATATGGCATTTGCTTGTAGCCTATATGGCTGTTGCAGCTTATATTTTTCTACTTATATGGAGCATTTATTGATGTATGCGTACATGGCTATTTGCTTAATACAAATCTTTTTAGCGATGGTGTCCATATTTGCAAATTATAAATTCATGGTTCAATAGATATGAGTTACGTGTATTCAAGTGTATACTTTACAACTTACACACATATATTTTTTGACTTACGTGTGAACATCAAAAAGTGTGAAAATTTATGTGTTTGGAAGTCAAATGTAAGCCAATTTTGCAATTCTCAATTCTTGCATACTCGATCTTATGGACTTATTCCTTCCTAGCACATATTGTGAATATTTCTCATTTGGTGCAGAAGACAGATTCCTCATTTTTGAACCACTCATAGCAAAGAGATTCACAATAAGACTTTAGCATTGGAACACTACTCCATACTTCTCTTGTCTAAACCATAAAGGATTAAAAATTCTTAATTTTATGCAATGATAGTCGTGAGATGAGAATTTATATAACCATGCCTATTTTGAAACTTTGCATCTAATACTGCATCAACAAGAACTTAAGAAGTGTTGCATAAGAGTGTTAGGTTTGATAGGCCTTCTCTTCCCTAAGGGAGGAGAGCCTACATCTTGAATTTTGAACAAAATTTTAAGAAGCAAACATTTTACCTAAAAGCTTCAAATGTAGATGACATATTTGGCTAAGTCTATCTTAAAAATTATCAATGCACGTTCAAACTCTAAAGGAGATTCTCCCTGAAAAGAAAACTTTACCCTTTTTCCCAAGGAAAGAAATTGCAACAAGTTGCATGTGATTTATCTTATTTCTTTCTCACAGTTCTTGGTCAATCATTCATGGCTCAAGATAGTTCCATTCCAAGGCAAGGACACCCAAGAAATCATTGAGATTCTTCTATGATCTGCAAGAAAAAGGTTTTGGCTCTTTCACAATGTAAATAATTATGTAACACTGTTTTCTTGTTTTCCTTCCACACAGAAAAATGTTCACACTTTTCAGATTGATCAATGATCAATAATGGTTGATTGTAAACAC
The DNA here is from genome assembly GCA_007258455.2 of Sequoia sempervirens. Lineage (NCBI taxonomy): Eukaryota > Viridiplantae > Streptophyta > Pinopsida > Cupressales > Cupressaceae > Sequoia > Sequoia sempervirens. The sequence goes on along the minus strand of VDFB02270651.1, from coordinate 579,118,069 downwards.
TTGACATTTTTATGTTTGAACTTTAATTTATAATTTTGTATCATGACATTCAAGTAGATCACTAATATTTTAATATTGCACTATGAAAGTGGTGGTGTATTTTTGCTATGTTATTTGACTATTAATATGGTGGTGTATTCTGAACTTGATTACTATTGCAAATATGTATATATTTTTGATTTTTATATTTTTTGTATGACCGAACCCAAAACGAACCCAACCCCCAAAAAAATTTCCTGAACAGGCGAACCGGGTTCTTGAACACAATCCCAAACCCAAAACTAAACTGGTAACTTAGTAAAAAATAGGATTTTGTAGTTTATATTCATAACGTTGATTACATTGCATTGCACATCTTTCAAACTGAAAGCATTGCTTCACATTTCATAACTAATAACTAGATGCTAATAGATGACAAAATTTCAATTACAATATAGTTTTTACAAAGTCAACCTAAGCAGTTATGCGATTACTTCACATTGCATAAAAAATAACTAGGAGCAGCTGCCAATTGCATTTGGTTGTCATGGCATTCTATGAGACCACATTTCTCTTAGGTATTTTTTCAAACAGTTCACTGCCTTAACTATACTACCACATTTTTCATACATGTCTACCAAAGCATTTTATCAAATAGTTCAAGTGTTTCCTTGTTGCTATGGCTAAACGTCTAAAACAAGTGCTTTCAAACAAGCTATGGATGCTTGGAAAAAATCTATCAAAAGCATAATAGTAAGCAATATCATAGATAAGGTAGTGAACTCTTTGAAAAAATGCCTCAAAGAAATGAGGTCTCATGACCTGATGGAATGCCATGACAATCAAAAGCATTTGATTGTCATGGCGTCCTCGAGTCATGTACCGACTAACTGAGATTTCAAAGAGTTCCTTTATTTATGCTAACTACATTTTTCATACATTTCTATCAAAGCATTTAGCCAAGCGGTTCATTTCCTTTATATGGCTAAAAGCCTAAAATAGGTGCTTTGGAACAGCTTCATGGATGCTTAGAAAAAAATATATCATAGCATAACTTGATGGCAATAGCATAAGCAAGGGGAATGAAGCTGTTTGAAAAAATGCCTCAAGAAATGTGGTCTCATGGTGGTGGAATGTCATGACAAAGAAAGAATTATTGTGGATTGTAATGGCATTCCATCACCTGAACGAGCACAACGGATTCGTTGCCTTGTCAATACTACCATTATCATACATGTTTACGAAGAATTTTATCAGCGGTTAAACTTCCTTGTTGCTTTATGGCTAAAATCAATCACAAAATAGGTGCTTCCAAAAAAGCTACATGGATGCTTGATAAAAAATCTATCAAAGCATACTAATAAGCAATAGCATAGAAAAGGCAGCAAACTGTTTGAAAAAAAGCCTCGAAGAAATGTGGTCTCAATGGTGATGGAATGCCGTGACAATCCATAGCAATTTGCTTGTCATAGCATTCGTCATGCCATTCCATCACCATGAAACCACATTTCTTTGAGGCATTTTTTCAAAGAGTTCACTGCCTTGTCTATGCTAACACATTTTTCATACATGTCTATCAAAGCATTTAGCCAAACAATTCATTGCCTTGCTGCTATGGCTAAAAGCCTAAAACAGGTGCTTTCGAACAAGCTATGGATGCTTAGAAAAATCTATCATAGCATAATAGTAATAGCATGAACAAGGGAATGAACGTTTGAAAAAATGCCTCAAAGAAATGTGGTCTCATGGTGAGGGTGGGAATACCATGATGGTGTAAGGCTTTTAAAACAACGGGGATAATTTGAGTCCGGAGATGGTAGAGGTCTTGAAAGGCCTATAAACCTCGAGGCATCAATTTAACTAACATTTTTGAGGCTATGTTGTTTGGCATGGATGAGTGTAACAAGAAGATCAAAAGTCCTAAGGGTCCTGATAAGGACCATAGGACCAAATTGACTTGTAAATGGAACAATGATGTTCTAGGAGTTTAAATAGGTATATGATGTTTTAATTAGGTTAAATAAGGTTTAATGATGATATGTAATAGTTTTGGAAGCTTTATATTTAATAGGAGTTAATAAATTGCAATGTTGGAAATTCAAATTTTTGAAATCCAACTTTGGGTGGAAAAGTGTTTTTTAGGAGTTTTAATCACAATAATGTAATAAAATCAATTCTAATCGGTTGGGACAGTTGTAGGATGAGTCTATAAGCCTAGAGAAAGCATTTGTATGGAGGGTTGGCTGATATTGCAAGTGTTGTACGGACTGCTACAGAAAATTAATAAAAACTTCAATCTTTTTGCATTTTCTTGAGTTTTTTTGATGAATCTCTGATTCCTTTTGGTGTCATGCTCATTTGGATGGTTTAAGAACTTTTATTTACATGAATTTAACCTTTTGAATGACCTGAATAATGTTGGGAATCAGTTTCTTGTGTTATATTGCTGACTGTCCTCAAAAAGTATAGATTTTTCACTAGTTTTGAGAGTCTTCATGAATAAATAATCTATTTCATGGGAGAGTGTGACTGAAAACTTGTTAAATGGACCATATCTAACTTTTATTATATAGATCTAACAAGTTATTATGCAGGAAAGAGTGATTCTTGGTTGTACACCGAGTTTTAGAAAGGAAAAGGGCATGAAAATGGTGCCTAAAGTGTAGCAGCAGGAGATCTACCTTAATAAGGGGTATATTTCTGAGTTGAATGTGTTAAAATATGTTGATTTATTGGTGAAAAGTTCAAGAGAAGGTTCTGGAAGTGTTGGGAAAGCTAATTTTCAAGAGGCCCTAGTTTTGGAGCAATTTAATGAGGGTTTTGTGATTTAGGGTGTTGAGGGTGTCAAAGAAGACTAATACCTTGAAAATATTTGGTTTGAAAACATTTTAAAACACTTTTGAAAGTTTCATAGTCAGGGGATAAGTTTAGAGAGGGGTTGCTTTGAAAAAGTGGGCTAGTTAGGCCTTAAATTTGAGGAAACAACAGATTTTGGTAGGTTTGATCCAAAATAAGTGCCATAAATGATTTGATATGTTGTGTATCATCATGAATCACATCTGAATCAGTCATTATATTGAGGAATCCTTTGGGTAAGTTGAGTGAAAATTCAAAAAACCATTGCTAGAAGCCTAGTTGGGCTAGAAGCCTAGTCAAGGTGCAAAAAGTGAGTTTTGTCTAAAACAAAGGTTTGGGGCTTTGAAACCATTCAAGACAAGTTTTTTTGAGTTCCTTGAGATCACTCCAAGGGTTTGGGTCCATTAGGAAAGCATCTAAGTTATAAGTACACTATTGAGGCTTGTTTCCATCAGGGTGCCTGTGAGAGTGTTTGAGATTGCATCATTGTAATCCTTGAAACTTTGAGTTTTGACTAAAGTCCCATCCCCTTTGCATCACATGAAAAGCAAATTGTTGTGGATTTTCATGGCATTCCATCACCATGAGACCACATTTCTTTGAGGCATTTTTTCAAACAATTCGTTGCCTTCTCTATGTTAGTACATTTATCATACATGTTTACCAAAGCATTCTATCAAACAGTTCGCTTCCTTGTTGGTATGGTTAAAATCCTAAAATAGGTGCTTCCAAAAAAGCTATGGATTCTTGGAAAAAATCTATCAAAGCATACTAATAAGCAATATCATAGAAAAGGCAGCAAACAGTTTAAAAAAAAGCCTCAAAGAAATGTGGTCTCAATGGTGATGGAATGCCATGACAATCTACAACAATTTGCTTGTCATGGCATTCGTCATGCCATTCCATCACCATGAGACCACATTTCTTTGAGGCATTTTTTCAAAGAGTTCACTGCCTTGTCTATGCTCTTATGAATAGAATTTATTGAAATTCGAGATGCTCTTATAATGTCTATGTCATAGGTGGTCATGATAAGGTTAAATTCAAATGAATAACTTAAAATTTCCTCATCAAGCTTCGCATGCACTATTTTAATGGCTTAAAATCATAATTGAGATTTGTCAAGATCATCAAAATAATGATGTCACATTGCTTTTCTGCTTGAGATTCTCTTGGATTGCTCATAAATCTGCATTTTATGCAAGGGGACACCAATCAATGTTTGTCTAGTTACTTACAGATACACAAAGTAAAATAAGATGATAGCATTGGCATCAACCAAACTGACATGGATACAAGTATAAATTAATAAGAACTGTTTTGCATATACTTACAAATTAATCCAATGAGCCATCTGGGTCTGCTCTACTCTTTATTGTGTCAAGTATTGCCTCATGGTCAGACTCACAAACCTCCCACAAGGTTTTGTTCAAAGGTCTACCCCATATTTGCTCAAATGAACATTGGATGCCACGACAAGGTTTGAGTAATGAATAATTTTACGATGTGTGTCAAATTCCTCAAACAACCAATGTTTAACACTCTTATGTGGGTACCTTCTCAGTCACGTTCCAGTAACAACAACTGAGCCTGTAGGGTATTCAATGTTTTCTCCATCTATAATTGGGGCTTCCAATTTCTTTTTTGCCTCAACACAATGACACAAGTAATAGTTTGTACCCTCTTCGTTGTATTCATCACGCAATAGGCATAAGCATGCCGCATTTATATGTGTGGCATATCTCTTGAAATTAGTCAACATTATGAATCTACGGTACAAAGAATATAAGATAACAATATGGAATTTCAAATACTAAGAAAGTAGATATATTACACAGTTTGAGGCAGATCGATACATGGTCAAAGTCGTAGATGATTCACATCATGTTAGTTCAATGCTATTGAATACATGTGAAGTGGGCTAAGATAACTTGTCAACCATTTTCAACCCACTCCCCTAACTCACAATCATTCCAGGCTTGCATTGTACATGAAGAACAAAAGCATGCCATCTTACGTGTATCAATACTCCATGAACCTGCATTTGAGCTAAGGAAAGAGTGCAACTCACTTGATCTTGTTAGTTTACAACAATCCTCATATGGTGCAATGTTAGTATCATCCATCAACCAAAAAAATCTACGAACTGAAGACGTACCTTCATTACCTGGACCCATCAAACCATTACACCACTCGATGATTGACCTTGCATCTATCAACTATGCACTATCTTTATACTTTAACTCTTCTCGTGCTAATGCTCTTTTCATGCATGCTCTTGCATCGTCATGCTCTCCCTTTCCATGTCTGGCCTCACAAAATTTCCACATATGTTGAACACGTGTAGTGAGATGCATCCTACACAACCAGTAGAACATGCACACGTTCTTGAACTGTGCTGCATAGTTATCTGACCATATTATATGCCGATTATATGATATGCCCCTCTGAGCCAAATGATTGTAGAACATCTGGAAGCAACCTTGCATGAACTCTGGAGAATGGGTGCGATCATCACTAATATAAAAGTGATACTCCCTCAATTCCTTCCTTTCATCCTCTGTACTTTCAGCTACATGTATGAATGCTATGTGCACAAATATCGAAACCTGTGTGGAGTTGTAATACTGTGACTGCACCTCATGCTGTGGCTGTAGAGTGTAGTTCTCTGCAAAGTCAACCACTGATACTATGCTACCAAGTGGAAAGGTGTCCTTGCATAGCTTGAATTGTGTGTCTAGCCATCAGGCTCTATGGGTATTCCTCGCATACTCATACACTAGATTCTCACGAAACATGGACATGAACTAATACATTGGAATCTTCTGAATAACCAACTCACACCTTTTTGCTTCAAACCCATATTTTGTAGCATATGCCACTGTTTTATACTTCCCGAACTCTACTAGTTTTTGTCTTGCCTCATATGTGCTTTCCATATGTTGACATACTAGCATTCATTGCAAGCCACCGCAATGCTCGCATGAACCATCCAAGCATGTTGTCCAATAGAATATTTTGCCATCCTCTATTTCACAAAAAAAATTTGATAAGAGCTTTCTTGAAGATTTTGGTGGGGCTTCTATGCCACAATCCTGCAAAACATCGTTAGTATGCAAATGTAAACATATAGAATGATAAACATCATAATGGTTAGAGAATTCAATATGTAGTTTACAACAAGTAGTGCATGTGTGATTTATCTTGACATAAAAAGGTTTAATCATTTCAAAAAATCTTTGAGAAATACTAATTTGAGGATAAGAATTTTGAAATTTATGAAAAAATTTGGTTTGAGTCATATCCAAAAAATGCTTTGGATGTGGCTCACGGTTTCGACTACCGATTCTCCTTCTTAAGACATCCCTTTGATTCAGAGATGGCCTTGTATTATTCTTCCAATAATCTTCAATTAGTGTTCTCAATGCTTCAACAACTTTTTTATCTTTGTGTGGCAGTCTCCCCGAGAATGCCCATAATTCATTTGAATCAGTGCCCTCAATTCTTTGCCACCTTTGAATGGCGTTTGATAAAGTTTTTCTATTAATTCCCATTTATTCACTTGTCTTTTTAATGAGGTGAGATCTCTTTTTTTGATAGCTTACCAAAGTCGATGTAATGACACGTCGGGTGACATTACTATCCTTTGAGCATGAGGTCTTACCCACACTGTCATAAGCATCCATTAGATTCTTCACAATAGTGTTTTCACTTGATGCATTCAATATTCTCAACCCAAGAGTCTTCATAATGTTTCTGTACTTTAAACCCCACATCATTTGAACAAATAGTTGACATCTTACAGTCTCATTTAGCCTTTAAAAGAACATTTTCCAAATCTTCTTAGCATATCTTCTACAAGTGCATTCTGGAATCTTACCTTCCATGTGCTACAAAATATCCTCATCAATATTAATAAAAAACTTTGGCTTTCTACGCAAAATTCTAGGTGGTGTTCTCTTAGGTACATACATCTCAACATTAGTAATTTCATCAATATTTAATTGAGGTGGGCTAGATTGCATACCTTCAATCGAGGGTGGAATAGAAGAAATACCTTGAGGTTCACGTGGGGATGATGGCATACCTTGTTCCTCAACTCACGGTATTGCTCTCAACCGGATGTGGTGGATGGTGTCAACCATCCTCACTTGTGGTAGATGGTGTCCCTCCATATTCACTTGTGCTTAATGGTGTCCCTTCGTATTCACTTGTGGTAGATGGTGTGTCTCCAACTATGGTATCTGCATCTCCCCTAGCATGACTCTTTCACATTCATTCCCTTTGTGTTGCCAATTTATTTTCTCTTTTTGACAGTTGAGGTTCCTCTTCAACTGGCTTGTTTTCATCAATCGTTCCCAATTTCTGCTTTTCATAAAATTCCCTCATCCATTTTTTCTCTCTATCTTTGATGGCTTGGAGCTAATCATCTGTTAGTTTTTTCCTTTTAACAGTTCGTTTCTTCGACATGATGAATAATTTTACTTGTGCAAAAAGTGCTTTAAGTTGTCAAATTAACTAATTGAAAGCTTTGGAAGCATAACTCAATGTAAAGCTTTGGAAGCATAACTCAATAAGAAATCTTTGGGGAAGCATACACAAGAAATTCAATTGTTAAATTTAACGGAAATGCCTCAAAGAGATGTGGTTTTAAAAAATGTAATAGGAAGTGTATGGTGTGTGATTACAAAATGTCCATTGACAACATAAAGGTTTGTAACATGACAAAGGCGGTCTTGCTTGAGGAGCACCTAGGTCATGAAAATTCCTTCAAAAGGTTAATTTTTTCAATTTTTAATGTTCAAAGTAAATATGATGAGTGAAGATCATTAAATGATGAATTTCAATGTATTTGCACCATGAAATAGGTCACTAGGTGATATTATTGAAAAGTTTCTTTTTATAACAAAAGTTGTCAATTATTGTAAAATGTAAAATTGCACAAAAGCAGGAAGGTGAAGAGTCTTTTTTGTGGAAGGGCAAGGATGGGTTGATGAAGATGAAGAGGCAGTTATTTCAACTGATTTAGACACCTTTAAAAAGAATTGTAAGCTCGAGAAAGGAAGATCTTCTATCCCAAAAATCCATAAAAAATAATAAAAAAACCTCTGCTCAGTTATTTTGGAAACCTTTTCTATTCTTGTTTTCAGGTTGCATAGTGATTCAAGCATGTTCTAAGAATTGATTCTTGTCAGGGAAAGAGACTTCTTTCATTCTTGAAAGTTTTAGGAATTGTAATTCAAATAATCAAATCTAATTTGAACTTAGTTTCCTAAGTCTTGGTCTGTGGTTTCCTTAGAATTTTTTAGAGAGTCTAAAAAGTGATTCTTAGCCATTCCATCGATGTAGGGCTAGTAGGTCAGTGGAATGGATCATATTTAGTGTCTTTTCAATGTGAAGATGTGTTTGGCAGGGGTAAATAGAAATAAGAAGTTGGGATACTGTTGCATGAACAAAATTTTGAATTTTCTCATTCAAAAAAATGGTGTTTTCAAGTAGGGTTTGAGGAAACAACATGTAGAGGAGCTTAGAAATGATTTCAAAATAATTTCTAGGACATAATGAAGCATGTTTCAATTGTTGGTAGATTAGTAGAGGTTTGCAAAATGTTTCATTAAAGAAACCCTCATGAAAGTTTAAGTGTGTTTTCACCCTATAATCAAATGTTTAATGGTTACATGGCATGATGATGGGCATTTCCCATCTCTTGAAACTTGTTTATTTTGTGAGTTCTACACTTAGCCTAAAAGGTTTACCTTAGGTTTGGTGGATTAGTGAGTAGTTCTATGATGACTTGCTTTTGTCGAGAATTGACCTATTTAAGGGCTTTTACTAGTAGACAACATGTTAGTTCTACTCTATTTTGTGAAATAAGAGTATAAAATTTTATATTATGTTGAAAAGGATCAAAATAGGCCTGAGAATCTGTATTGGGATTGTGTAAATGCATTATGATAGAAAAGGAATCACCCGATTAGATGGAATGTTGGCCTCCTAGAGATATTTGGCATTGTTTGCTAAAAACAGAGAATATGTAGAAATAGTGAAAGGAATGTTGTTAAGTGCTTGGGAGCAGTCTCATTTGTGATGCCACGGTTGTGTCTATGCTTGGTAATTTTTTGAAGGTAGATTGTGAAAGATTTGATGATTTGGGCATATGTTTCCAATATATGGCAATGGTTTCTTGAATGCAAAGTAGTCAGAGTGTGTCTATACTGATATATTGGAATATTACAATCAAAACATGATGAAATTGGTATCTTAAAGGTCTGGTGACAGTGTTAAACTAATGTTGTTTTTTGTTGTTACAAATGGTGTTTAAGTGAAGATAGGATGATTGATGTGTTGATTTGAGAAAATATATCTTAAATGGATGGGATGATGTTTGATTGTAGGTCTAAGGAACAGAGGTGTTTGATTGTTTTTGCCTTGAAGGGGTAAGTTGAGTTGATGAGTGATTGTTGTATAGTTTATGACAAGAACAAAGTTGAAAGTTGATTCTGAAAATGGTTTTCTCTATGGAGATGGTGAATTGGCTACTGATAGCCTTATAACTTGAAATGAAATAAATGGATTTTGGTTGAATGAAAAGTAGTTTTGGATGAATTTGAAAAAGTTTGTATAAATTGATCTTTTACTCTTTATTGATTTGGGAAGGAAGTTCCCTAAAGAAATGATGTTGTTGAGTGGCTTGGAAATCTGATATTGCATCACAAACAAACAATTTGATCAACATGGAATAAGCAAAACAACAAAAATGAAAGCAAGCCATAATAGAATGAAAGAAAATGTACAAAGATTTCACATAACTAAAAAAGCAAAGTTTCAAATAGAGGAGTTCTACCCAATTATGCAGCCTTTGCTTCTTCCTTCCTCAAAATCCTCAAAAAATTGACTTCTTCAAAAGCTTGTTCCCCTCCAAATTTCAATTGTATATAAATTATCACTATAATTCAAACTTGAATTGATATTATATGCCTCTCAACGTGAAAACTCTGCTATTTCATGCAAAGGTGATGGAATCTCAAAATCATGCATGCACACTTCACTCAATCACCAAAAAGCTACTTTTTGTTGGAGCACGCACAAAACCAAGAGAATATGCAGAATGTCGGCTGACATCATGGGTATACTGTGATTTTTTACTATGTTAGTGATAACACGAGTGCGTTATTTAATCCTAAACGAACATATCTCTACTGGTTAATAACATGCTCGTGTTATGATAACCATGTCAAGCTGTGTTGGCATATCCGTGAGATAATGTCTGTGTCTCCTTGATGCCAACACAGTCAACATTCGATATCACCAAGAGTCCTTACAATTGACAAGAGGTTATATTGAGTTCACCCATTGCATCGACATCAGTTTTTCCTTCAGCAAGACTATCGCTCTCGCCAAGACCTCACGCTGAGCCTTCATGTTAATCCGTGTGCATCCACCAGTCGGCGAGACTCATCGCTTTTGCCAAGACTTCATACAGAGGTTCAAAAGTCACATAGACAATAGAACTTACATCTATGAGACTATCATCTTTCACCAAGAGATCATATTGAGGTTCAAAGACTTTCTCCGAAGTGATCAACAGTCAACAATACTTTCGTTCATCGCTGAGACTTCACACCGAGACCCCTTTAGTTACATCAAGCACCGAATGGTCGGAAAGACTTCACACATCGGTAAGACTTCTTACCGAGCCATCACATGTTACTCTGAGGACACCAAGCAAATGCTATCGGCGAGACATACCACTCTTCACTGAGAGTTCTTACCAAGTTCTCCAAGTTACCTCGATACCACCATTCACCAAGAGTTATACCAAAGACCCCTCATCATCAGCGAGACTCTCCATTGGCCACTGAGACTTCATACTGAAGTCATTGTGTCACCGCGAAGACTCCAAGATTTCCCCCATTGGCGAGACCTTTCTTCATCACTGAGGCTTCTTCCTGAACTAAGCCTTTCAGCCAAGGGTCTCCTCGATAAATGATATGCATGGCCTATTGGCCAGAGATCTCCACGTGGTAAGAGAACATACCGAACACAACATGTCACACCGAAGACTCCAATGTGTAATCATTCAGAAAGACTTTTGCAAGGTCACAGTGACCTATACAAAACATAAGGTTACAAATCTGCTCATCGACCAGACATAGAATATGTCACACCGACTTGGCTCCAATAGAGGTTTTAGCCTGTGGGATTGAGAAATATTTTTCTAACATAGGAGGGAGAGGGGGTAGGAGTGAGAGGGTTGAGAGGGAGAGAGAGACCTAACAGAGGGAGAGGGGGTAGGAGGGAGAGGGTTGGGAGAGAGAGAGACCTAATAGAGGGAGAGGGT
>VDFB02270651.1:579054886-579106793 GCA_007258455.2 Sequoia sempervirens | reverse complement strand
AAAAAAAAAAAACAATTAGGAAAATTTTTTAAAGCGTTGCATGATTACATGACCCCTTACATGCTCCTATATCAAAAATCCCTAGAAATCAAATTATGAGATGGGTGTTCCAAGTTAAGAAAGTGAGGAGGATTTATTCAGCTACCCAAGTCAATCTACTTCTTTAGGAATCCATGTGCCCTCTTCTTATCCCTTCCCCTTCCATCTAATTGGATATTTTTATACTCTTTTCTTTTGGTTCTTTTTCCTACACATATTAAGGATTGGATTCATCAATATTTATCAAGATATCATAAGAGGTATGGAGGTGAATAAGAATGATATTCACAACTACTATCATTCAATCTCTAAAAGGGACTATATTTCTAATATAAAACTTATTCGATAAGTTAAATTAAAATCATTTCCAGGCTTTTATTGTTAGGAAATGTAGTATCAATTGTTTCTTCTTAGTTAATTAATTTTGTGTTAATCTCTATTAATAAAAGAATTGGTGTCCACATATGCTTTGTGATTCATCTCTTTTTGGTAGTAGGTTTATCCCATATACATGGAAAGTAGTTGTTCTCTTGGGTATAATAATTTTAAATAGACAGTTTTGGTAGAGGGAAATCCCATTATAGCATGTCCCATTTGTGGGACATCTTGAGTTTTCTCTAAACATATTTTTGGAAAAATAATGATTTAAGTCTAGAAGGGTTCTATTTAAGGGAATTTGATTGAAGGTGATTAGATAGAAATCCCTTGGATATAACTCTTATTGCTAAAGAAAGGTAAACTACTACAAATTTTACCCCTCCAAAGAATATAAAAAATATGATTTATTAATGCACAATTGGATTTGTCCATTATCAAATTATATCGAAGCACATAGAAATCAACAAACCATGATAAATAAACACATGGAACCAAATAAATGTGGATGTACTCTTACAAGAAAAAAACACCACCATCAAAGAAAGGTACAAGTATCTATTAATCTTCAACACAAGAGTACATATGTAACAACTTTCTTTCTTTAATTTGATAGCCTTCTGAAAAATTCTTGTGTACTTGTAGACTCTTTATAAAATATTAAACTTTGAAAGGAGACATCCAATAATAATAAACACTTCCACATAATCCCTAGAGAGATAAATATGAAAACAAGTACTTATAATCCACCATATAAAAGAATAGAAAAATATACCATCAAGATAACAAATGATATATTCTAGGAAAACCCTCATGGGAAAAAAAGGTAGTCTCAAAAAAATTCACAATCAATGTATTGTCCAATAGAAATTTATAATGCACTTATAGAGCCTCCATGAATATCTAAAACACCAAGCTCACCAAATGCATCCTCCATGTGTCCAAGCATAATGGGAAATCATGCATCCTAATATTAAATATAGTTTTAATGTGTAACATGTGTGTTGAACATTTATCCTAATGTTACATACAACATATAAAGTGTCCCCAAGAATGTCTAACTCATGTGATGCACACATCAAAAATTCCATATATGCATCACAAATAAATATCATTTTATATCATAAAGATTGTGTTTAATGTGTACAACAAACCTTTTCCTAACAAGCCTCTATTTCAAAAAATAATAAATAGGAGAAAAATGCATGAAGCTATCAAATGGTAATTAATAAATCATGAGATAAAGCCATCAAAAAAAGGTGGCATCCAAATCCCTAGTGAAAGAATCCAACACCAAAATCCCAAGATGTGTCCATATGCTAAAAATAGTATAGATTTTACACTTGCCATAAGTTAGTCATAATGCACTCACAATCTTTGGCACTCAATTTTAACTACATTCTCTCTATTCAGAGATGCCTTATGGAATATCATAACATGCGTCATAAGTTAGTCAACAAGTGTAACTCCCTCTTCCAACTTAGAGGGAGAGATTTAGTATGAGAACTTGGAGACTAAACATTGTGTGTTCCTGTTATGATGGGAATGAAGTTATCAATTGAGCATTAGATCTAAAATATTCTAGTGAGATAGAGGATACAAGAAAATTTCATAATTATAGTGTTGTTGATAGTTTGATGCATGTTATGGTTTTTACTTAAGATTATACATTGCCCAAGAAGTGGGAGTCCTTGGTTAATTTATTTTTTTAATACTATTAGAAAAGTAGATTAGTGTTAGAGTAAATGGTTTTTACCATTTACCCGCTTAAGTTTACTTAGACTTGCATTTAGATTAATTATGCATTTGTTATTCGAGTGGTTTTTTCCCATAGGATAGTTTTTCACTCGTTTGTGTTTTCCACAGCTTTATAAGCCTGTACATTATGTAAATTATTCATCTCATTTTTCACTCCTTATTTGGTGAAATGGCCTCGTGTCTCTCTCACTTTTTGTGAAGGTCTCTGTGCAATTAGTTTTCCTAGGAATTTGTTGCTCTATCACGGTATCAGAGCCTCCCAGTTTGCAGTATCCTTCCTCAAGAGTTTTCATCAGAGTGTGAGATCAATTTATTTCTCAGCATCTAAATTTCATAGATGCCTTTTTTTTTATTTCCCTATTATTCGAGTGTTTGAATCCTTGCTGGCGAATTTCCGTCTGAAGGGATGTACCTATTGAAGAGACGATGATTCATTCTGTGGTTGAGGCTCGATTTAGCCAATTTTACAGAGGCTGCAATTAGTAAGGAGGCATTTGATTTTGGGGTTTGAAATGTTCTCTATTCATTGGAGGCGTGGTTTCTATAATGAAGATCATTTTTCCTTGAAGGCGTTTTGAAACCTAGAAGGAGAGGGCCTCTATTTTAATTAAGGACAGATGCCTTTGTTTTGAGGGGTGATTGATGTTTCAAGAGGCATGATTCTCGTAGGTTGAAGAATTTGTAGATGGCGGTTATTCTTGTTTGGATAGTACGACATTTGGGTGACTCAAATCAGCATCACAAGAGTCATATTTTTGATGCAATTGATCTAATTTGCAATCTGAAAGAATTTCAATCCCACTGGAGGTGATTTTCTCATTTGTCCATTGTTGAAAGGGCACAAATTTGCAAAGGAGCAAATTTGAGGGAGCAATCAGAGAAGGCATTTTTTTCTCCTGTGTGGAGAGGGCATTTTTTTTTCAGATGAAGGCAGCATTTTCTTCACTAGAGTAAATTACCTATAGGAGGCCTTTTTTTATTGTTGCCTGCATTTTTTTTTAACTTTATATTTTATAAAGTTACCTCCTAAATATTTTAATTTAGGGCTTTTGTGAAGTGGAGGTGAACCCTAGTTTTGAAGCTTTTTGAAGTTGTTCTAGGATTTTAATCCCACATTGGATGCGAGAGGAAGTTTTTTTCTCATTAAATAGTTTCGTAGTGCCTTATATTCTTGTAAGCAAGACTTGCAGATTATGGAAAGGTTGTCACCTATGTGTTGAGATAATTGCTTAGTGATTGTGCCCTATTGAACTTGGTTTGTTGATGACTTGGTGAGGCCTAATTGGTTGGGCCCATTTTTTTTTCTACTAAAGATGAGCATGGTCATATGGTGGGACCAGGTGCTTGCTTGTGCTTCTGAAGTGCCTCTAAAGGCCTTTTTTTCATTTTTGCATATATTTCACAAATGAAGAAATTTTTTCACAAACCATATATCAATGAAAAGGTATTTTTGTCACCTTTGCAGTGGTTGAGAAATTTCTCTCATATTTTTATTTTTTATGGTGATTTTAATCCATTGAAGTTAGATATTGGTCTTGCCTTCATTTGCAGTACTTGGGAGCTTCTATTTGTTGTTGAAGGTTACTGTCTTTGTATTTTTTGGAGATTTGTCATAATTGATTATGGGATTTTCATTACATCCTATTGTAATTATGTTGGAAAAGGGGAACTATATACAATGGAGAGATGGTATATTGAAGCACTTGAGATGGTTTCATCTTTTTCCATACCTATATAATCTTGTTCCCCTTTCTGGTATTGATAGTAAGAAGTTTGCATGGAATTGCAAAAGGGATCATGTCCTAGGAGTTATTACAATGCATATTGATGATGCCACTTTGGATGCTATTGATCATTTTGAGTGTCCATATACTCTTTGGATTAAAATCTGGGAAATACATGGAGATCCTGATAATCAGCCATTCCTAGATGATCCTATTTTAGATTGTCTTGTGCCTCTTCATTTTTCAGATAGGATACCCTATGATCATGCTACTATGTAGGAGTTTGAAGTGTTGAAATACTTTGAATCTTTAGATGAGGATGATGAGGGTTCTTCAAATGCTCCTTCTTCTCCATCAGGGACAGTTGATGTACCTTCACCTTCAGTGATTCATTGTGCATAGTCATTGATTGAGGCTCCTATCATTCTTGTTCTGCAGGACCATTCATTTTGTGTTGATGATTCATTGAGCACATCCAATGACGCATCACACCCAGTATCTCATTGTCTTCCTGATTAGGATTCTTATTTATTGGAAATTGGTTCATTGTTCATGGAATCTCACATTTCTTACTTGGAGGACACATTTGAGGGTATATCCCTCCTATTTGATGATAGTTGTGGTACAACTGTTGTCACCCCATTTCAATCTATGGATATTGTTTAGGATCAGTTTCTAGTGGTACCTTGTTTTTCACCTTCTGTTGTGATTAGGCATGTTCTTGATTGGTTCATGTCATCTTTTTTCAAGGTCTTGGTGACACATGATGATAGGAATTTCTCTCATATTTTTATATTTTATGGTGATTTTAATCCATTGAAGTTAGATATTGGTCTCGTCTTCATTTGGAGTACTTGGGAGCTTCTATTTGTTGTTGAAGGTTACTGTCTTTGTATTTTTTGGAGATTTGTCATAATTGATTATGGGATTTTCATTACATCCTATTGTGATTATGTTGGAAAGGGGGAACTATATACAATGGAGAGATGGTATATTGAAGCACTTGAGATGGTTTCATCTTTTTCCATACCTATATAATCTTGTTCCCCTTCCTGGTATTGATAGTAAGAAGTTTGCATGGAATTGCAAAAGGGATCATGTCCTAGGAGTTATTACAATGCTTATTGATGATGCCACTTTGGATGCTATTGATCATTTTGAGTGTCCATATACTCTTTGGATTAAAATCTGGGAAATACATGGAGATCCTGATACTCAACCATTCCCAGATGATCCTATTTTAGATTGTCTTGTTCCTCTTCATTTTTCAGATAGGATACCCTATGATCATGCTACTATGCAGGAGTTTGAAGTGTTGAAATACTTTGAATCTTTAGATGAGGATGATGAGGGTTCTTCAAATGCTCCTTCTTCTCCATCAGGGACAGTTGATGTACCTTCACCTTCAGTGATTCATTGTGCATAGTCATTGATTGAGGCTCCTATCATTCTTGTTCTGCAGGACCATTCATTTTGTGTTGATGATTCATTGAGCACATCCAATGATGCATCACACCCAATATCTCATTGTCTTCCTGATTGGGATTCTTATTTATTGGACATTGGTTCATTGTTCATGGAATCTCACATTTCTTACTTGGAGGACACATTTGAGGGTATATCCCTCCTATTTGATGATAGTTGTGGTACAACTGTTGTCACCCCATTTCAATCTATGGATATTGTTTAGGATCAGTTTCTAGTGGTACCTTGTTTTTCACCTTCTGTTGTGATTAGGCATGTTCTTGATTGGTTCATGTCATCTTTTTTCAAGGTCTTGGTGACACATGATGATAGGAATTTCTCTCATATTTTTATATTTTATGGTGATTCTAATCCATTGAAGTTAGATATTGGTCTCGCCTTCATTTGTAGTACTTGGGAGCTTCTATTTGTTGTTGAAGGTTACTTTCTTTGTATTTTTTGGAGATTTGTCATAATTGATTATAGGATTTTCATTACATCCTATCGTGATTATGTTGGAAAGGGGGAACTATATACAATGGAGAGATGGTATATTGAAGCACTTGAGATGGTTTCATCTTTTTCCATACCTATATAATCTTATTCCCCTTTCTGGTATTGATAGTAAGAAGTTTTCATGGAATTGCAAAAGGGATCATGTCCTAGGAGTTATTACAATGCATATTGATGATGCCACTTTGGATGCTATTGATCATTTTGAGTGTCCATATACTCTTTGGATTAAAATTTGGGAAATACATGGAGATCCTGATACTCAACCATTCCCAGATGATCCTATTTTAGATTGTCTTGTTCCTCTTCATTTTTCAGATAGGATACCCTATGATCATGCTACTATGCAGAAGTTTGAAGTGTTGAAATACTTTGAATCTTTAGATGAGGATGATGAGGGTTCTTCAAATGCTCCTTCTTCTCCATCAGGGATAATTGATGTACCTTCACCTTTAGTGATTCATTGTGCATAGTCATTGATTGAAGCTCCTATCATTCTTGTTTTGTAGGACCATTCATTTTGTGTTGATGATTCATTGAGCACATACAATGATGCATCACACCCAATATCTCATTGTCTTCCTGATTGGGATTCTTATTTATTGGAAATTGGTTCATTGTTCATGGAATCTCACATTTCTTACTTGGAGGACACATTTGAGGGTATATCCCTCCTATTTGATGATAGTTGTGGTACAACTGTTGTCACTCCATTTCAATCTATGGATATTGTTGAGGATCAGTTTCTAGTGTTACCTTATTTTTCACCTTCTGTTGTGATTAGGCATGTTCTTGATTGGTTCATGTCATCTTTTTTCAAGGTCTTGGTGACACATGACCAGATTTTAGAGACACCATCATACATTTTCATGCTTCTTTCTTTCAATTCCTATCTGGAATGGGAAGCATACCTACATTTGTATTTGGTTTTGTTTCTTCCGAAAGGGAGACAAGTTGTTTGTCGATATTGGATCATGTTTTGTCTTCAAGAACTTACCATTTTTGTAGGTGATTACACATTGTGGGGGGCTATATTGTCTCTCTCTTTCCCTCTTATGGGGGCATTGTTGATTGTATATACATGATGTATGTAGTCCTTGGGGGCTGTGATTGATTCCTCCATCCATGCATCAATTTTTTTTTTCTTTTCTCTCTTTTGGAGAGTGGTTTTTTAAAATAGGGTTTTTCTCCTATTCTCTGATTGCGAGAGATTTCTTTTTTGAATCGTAAATGGGTACCTAACATGGTTGTGTAGTCGGGACCTATACTGCATCTTCATTTTTGCATAATAATTCTCCCTAAGTTGCACTTAAGGGAGGGTGTTGGAGTAAATAGTTTTAACCATTTACCTACTTAAGCTTACTTAGGCTTGCATTTAGATTAATTATGCATTGGTTATTCAGGTGGTTTTTTCCCGTAGGGTAGTTTTTCACCTATCTGTGTTTTTCATGACTTTATAAGCCTATGCATTATGTAAATTATTCACCTCATTTTTCACTCCTTATTTGGTGAAATGGCCTCATGTCTCTCACTTTTTGTGAAGATCTTTGTGCAATTGGTTTACCTAGGAATTTGTTGCTCTATCAATTAGCATGTAGAGGGTCTTCAGATATTTGTAAAGTATTTCAAAGTATTCTCTATGTTATCATGGTTGTCTTATAGGGACCCAATATTTAATATGAGTTCATGTAGATATGTAGATTTTAATAAGAATGGTGATATTTAGAGTAGAAGTTCAAAAGTGGATATATTTTATTAATATTTAGTGGTGCCATTAGTTAGATGAGTAAGCAACGTGTTGTGGTTTTTTCTACTATAAAAACAGAGTATATGGAAACTACGCATGCTTGTAAATAATTTATTTGTCTTAAGATAATATGTTCTAATATTTATCTAGATGGAAGGACTATTGCAATTCTATTTGATAATTAGAGTGTCATATGTCTAGAAAAGAACTTAAATTTCCATGTGTGGACAAAGCATATTGATGTCTAGTACCATTTTATTTATGACATGGTGGAGAATGAGAGGATGATGTTAGAGAAGGTTGATACTTTGATGAGTGATACAAATTCTTTGAAATGACTTATGAGTACACATGAAATTTCAAATGGTGAAGTGAGTCTATGGGCCTATTGGCCCCTAGTATTTATTTTTGGAAGTGGATTCACTCTGAGAGGGGGGGTGAATTAGAGTGATATAATTTTTAACTTTTGACTCTAAAAGCACAACAAAACTTTTTACTAATTTAAACTCAATGTGGTAGACTTGTTTATGCAAGTGTACATTAACACTTTAAATTGGATTGACATGAAACTTGATTAACATTTACAACTCATGTTAAAAGCATCATATGATATTGTTCAATTAGTGTGTGAACAATCTTGTATGTGATTTTGAAACAAAACTACAACTTTTCCCAATGCTTAATTTGCTTAACAAAAGGATTTTTAAAAATAGATTTGAAAAATTTTAACTTTGCATGATAAACTTTTGAAAAATGAACCTTTTGAGCACACTAAAAGTATCAGAGCATTGACTAAATGAGCACATTAACATGAAACAGAATGAGAGACAAATAACATCACATAACACAAAGATTTCCTAAGTGGAAAAACCCTCTTGGGGTATAAAAATTCACTTGCTAAAATTTCCCTTTTATTAATCAAAGAGCACCAACTCTGTAACAATGTGGAGCACCAACTCCCATAATCTTTCTAAAGCACCAAATTCATCAAACATTCAAGATATTGCAACCCATCAGAACCTTATAACTACAATCATTCTTTGTAGTCATAAAATTACAATAGGATACAAAATTATTTTGCAATAATGCCCAATTCAAAAATAATCTCTATAATGCAATCAGAGATGAAAAAAATATGAGCTCACTCTTCCTCTTTACAGTATGATTTCACAATAATATTTTTTCTAGACTTTTTCTTCTCTTCACATTACACACTTTCAAGTGTTTTTTGGAAAGATATATATATACAATATTTTGTAAAATAGTTATTCATATTTGTCAAGAAAACTCGTATTCAATAACCATAGTTTATAATCTGGTAAGATATCAATCAAGAATTTTTAAGAAAAAATCAATGATATGAAGATGAAAATACCATTGTGAGATGAAACCCTTGAGTTTACACTCGGGTTCAAAGTAGTTTCAGATTAGTTAAGAAATTTGTTCGAAACTAAAACTAAGTTTTCTTTTCCTCTTTTACTTCTCATTTACCAGATTTACCATTGAAAAATAAAAATAATGCATAGATATTACCTTTGTCATGGTGGATTTAACCTGTAAACAAAATCCTTGAAGTTCTTCATGAAAACTTCCCAAACTACCACTTCCAGATCAAGCAAATACCACCAACTATCTTGCCATCCATCAAAGATCATCATAACTGAAAACCAATTTAGAATACCACAGCTAACATGCTCAACCTACAACTGCAATTCCAACATGGCGGCGGTTCAAACTTTTGTTTACCCTATTTCTTTCTTCATCGAAACTCCAAACCCAAATGAATGAAATTTGAAATCCTAAAATCATATAACAATCATTTTGAAATCCATGTCACTAACATAATGAAATATTAAATGAATGCCAAATCATAATCCACGTGTGTTGTCCAAGTCAACATAGTCAACATACTCATTAAACAATAATACTGTCGCTACCAAGTAAGAAAACCAAGTATAATACATATGCCGACAATCCAAGTCTCTAAAAAATATGTAATGATTGTTGTGCAATGTATAAGCCTGAAACATGATCGACCTTCAATCAAAAACCAAGGAAATGCCACCTTGCCAATCACTTTAAAAGTGACAACCATAGTGTATATTGTCGGCCTTAAGTGCTAATGCACTTTAAAAACAAATAGAAATGTCTTAATGTCGACCAACTTATATCACAAGTAAATCATATGCCAAGATATTTAAATGAATATAAAATGTGAAACCATATAACATGTGAAGGCCCAAGAATGTCAAAATACTCTTTGTAAGAAATGATATGAAAAGTCTAAGCAATATCATTGCTTATGATGCTATAGTAGCCAACTCAAGCATACAAGACTGACTGTGTATCAATACAAACATCTCCACCTCATGTATAATGCAATAACCCTTTTGAAACTATATGTATAACATGTTAACATATGCACCAAACTAATCTGTTGTACAATAAAGAAGTGCCAATCTGTCAAAATGAATTCAACTGTTCCAAAATAACTTTTATCTACACAAGAAGCTCAACATGATCAGTACCACAATATGTGATAAAAAAATGCACCCAAATGCATCAACCCAAAGCATGATCACCAAACTACTAAATATGCCAAACTGAACACAAAGAGAACCAAGTATTATTAGACCAATCACCAATTAGTTCAATCACCAATCAGTTTTGTTATCAAGGACAATATACCACAAAGAGAAAGCCAACATTTATATTTTTGTGTTGGTAAGTTTCCCTATTACTCTTGCAAGGTGTTTGAAAAGTGGGATAATGTTGAAAAAACGTGTCTCAATGTTTAATTCCTAATGTTTATTTTAAAAAATATTGTACATATTTTCTATATCACATTATAGTGATTTTTTCTTCTTTTGGAGAGTTTTTTTCCCTCTCATAGGCTTATTGCAATTTTCTTTAGTTAGAGTGTCCCACTTTGAGGTAGCATGGTTTGGCGATGTATTGACATCCTGTGGTGTGTGTAAGGTCATCATGAAGGGAGTTACATACAATACATTATATGAGGTGTAAGAGCATATAAGAGGGAGGTTACACTTGACTATAATTATGATTGGTTGGTACACTTGTCATGGATAATCTTTGAGCAGGTTGAATAGGAACAAATTAGGGCTCCCAATTTTGGGTTGGAAA
Organism: Sequoia sempervirens; assembly: GCA_007258455.2. Taxonomy (NCBI): domain Eukaryota; kingdom Viridiplantae; phylum Streptophyta; class Pinopsida; order Cupressales; family Cupressaceae; genus Sequoia; species Sequoia sempervirens. Next base: position 579,096,029 of record VDFB02270651.1, on the reverse strand, counting down.
ATATGAAAAATATGACAATTGTAAGATGTTTCAAGAATATGCTAAAAATAGCGAAGAGGACTAGGACCAAGAGGATGACATTATAATTTGAACCCAAGTTTGGGAGCCATATTTCTTCTATTCTTTCTTCATGGTTTTCCTAAACCTTTATGGTTTCCAATATAAACTCTTCCTTTTTATTTAGCTCTTGGAGTTGTAGTTTGTATGGTTGATTTTAGGTATTGTTATGCTACCATAATTACTTCAGATTTACATGTTAGTGATACTCCTATAAATAATTTCTCTACAAGTGTATTGTATTTACCATTTGATTTACTAAATACTACATTAGGTTTCTTTGGATAAATATTCTAAAATATTTTTTTCCACATATACTTTTGTTTGTATATTATTTTTATATGTTCATATGCATTTCTACTTTTATAGCTATGAAAATTAAATAATTTGCACAATTATATCTTATTAGATTGGTATAGGAAGCATTTATGTGTCTCTTTCTTCCTTTCACTAATCAAAACCCTCTAGGATTCATTCCCTTCAAGGGATTTGATTATCCATTTAGCACATTATGCTAATCTCTAGTGTTGGATTCAATAAACCCTAGGTCTCTACAAATAAAAGGACGTGGTCATTCTCTCTATTAAACCTAATTTTGTTATGCTTGTATGTTCAAGAAAAAATGAATTAATACACTTATTTAGGTACCATGCACACTAGCAATAAAACTATTCTTTTGGCACCATTAACCCTTCAAAAATTGATGGAAGGGAGACTATCACTAATAAAAATTGCTCACTTTTTAGGTGTGAATGTTCATGGTACATGATTTGTGTAATATTGTAAGGTAATGTCACTATTAAACCTACTTACCACAACCTTTACTACTATGTTTTGAATGTATATATTTAAAATAATTCTCGAAATGTTCTCTCTACGTATCTTCCTATGTACATAGATACATGTGTGTGTGTATAGGAAGATATGTAGAGAGAACGTTTCCAAAATTATTTTAAATATAGACATTCAAAACATAGTAGTAAAGGTTGTGGTAAGTAGGTTTAGTAGTGACATTACTTTACAATATTACACAAATATATATATATATATATATATATATAAGCCTACTAATGATCCTATAAGTTAATTCCTATTAAAATAAATAATAATATATAATTCAAACATTCAAGGTTTTAATATCACTTGTTGGAATTGAGGAACATAAAAATCACATAGATAACCATAGATTATAATGATTTTAGTAAATATGTCAAATAATTTATATAAGTTACATAGAATGACTTTTATAAGATACTCATTCCCATGTGTAACCACTTGAATCACCTATATATTAACAAAAAATAACACAAATACCAAAATATTTTAAATCACTAGATCTAAGAGAGTTGAATTAAAATAATTACCAACAATAGAGCCAAGGAATCCATAATTATTTCTTTAATGTCCACAATTATGCATTAGCTTAGCCTCCCTTCTTAATTCCTTGAATATTAAAAGAAATATTTACTCCCCAACTTTCAAAAAACCTTTCAACTATATGGCTATGGCTTCACACAACAAATAAGGAAAACACAATCAAATAAGGTAAACAATAATTCATTCGTTTTATAATACAATACTTATATCAAATAGTGAAATAATGTGTGCATGTGTGTGTTTCTCTTATCATATTTCTGCTTGACACTTATATTTTCTTGAACGTACTCCCTATGAGTTATCCATGATAATATATATGGATATGTAGGGTTATTTTCAATAGATTCATTTGAACTCTAGATCTCTCTTAGTTATTTTGGGTTCCCTTTCTCTAAGTCCTAGATACTTCCTTGTGACCAATATAACTTAATGGTTAGTTGTCGATGTCATGATGTTATATGAAGCTTTTCCTTATTTTCTAGTTTCTTGATGCAATTTTGATGAAGAAGCATCTAGGGGTACCAGGCAATCCTACATCCAAAAAAATAGTTTTTTTTAATCTTGTGTGGTTTCTTGCTATAGGTAGCTTTTTGCCACCTAGTTTGGGCACTCTCAGAGTATGGAAAAATTTATATTTTAAATTAGTTGCGGAATCTAAATTTTGGACTATTTAAAAATGGCTTACAAGAGAATCTTGAGGCCCATGCATATCAAGGATCCAATCGAAGTGCTAGGTTTATGATAGGAGGTTACAAGTGGAGTTATGAGCAACAATTTCAACAAGAGTTATGAAATCCAATGCCATTTTTCAATTTTTGGCATACAAGAGGATCCAAACACCTCATTTGGGAAGGTATGGGAAATATTTTATTGTTGTTCTTGTTGAGAGAAATCCAATGCCTAGGAGTTGAGTGAAGAAATTTTGGTGAAGGGGTACAATAGTGAAGTTGTAGGAAAAGGTTGTGGAGGAAGCTACCAACAACAAGTTGAATGTTACAAGGATTTTAGAGGTGTTTTTGTAGGTGTCCAAGTTTGATATGGTTTCACTTTGTTTTGGTATTGTAAAGAAAATAATTTTGTAATGGAGTTTTCAATTCAAATGGAGATTTGATTTCCATATGTGTCATTTAAAGAAAAATTGTTAAAATTTGAATGTGTTCCATTAACTTTTCAATTATATGTTCTTGCAAAATTCAGGGGTGAGAATGAATGTTGTGTTATGGCTGCTTGGATGGGTTGTTTGAAAAGACCTCCCATCCTCGTACTAGATTAGATGGTATTAGAGTAGGAAGACTGGATGGGAAGTATTGCAACAGTTGATTGGATAGAAGAGTTGAAGTAATTTGCAGTTGTTATCCTCTAGCAATGGTTAAGGTTGGGTAGAAGGTGCATGAGAGGGAGGTGTCTCTTCCAAAAACCATCTATTGGGTAGAGGATAAGAAAGAGCATTTTTTTTGTAAGGAGGATCTATGATTACAGAGGGTTGATACATTGAAGTGAGAGAGATTATTGCAAGGAGGACTTGTAACTATAGAGCTGATTGTGATTCTTTGAAGATGTCTTTTGAGAAGAAGACAAGATGGGTCATGAGAAGGCTTGTGAGGATTTTACCTATGGAAAAGTGAAAATAAAAGAGGTATACAAAATGGCTTATTGAAGAGTGAAAGAAGATTGAGAATAGATTGGATGTGATAGAGATGGAACAAAGAAGAGAACTTGAGGAGGCTAAAATGGGTAAAAGAAAATGTGAAAAGAAGAAAATCCTCTTGAAAGAGGACATTGAAGTGAAGGAGAAAAATTAGAGCTTTGGAAAAGAGGACAACAAAAAGAAGAATGAGAAAGTGCAGTGTTGCAGCCCTATGATGGAAAGGGCATGGGTAGAAAGATATGTGGGAGTAGCACACATAGTTGTAGTTGAAAGAATGGAAGAAGAGAATAAAAGCATAAATAAATGATGGAGAAAAAAAGGATAAAATGATCACTATGGAAAATCAATTTAAAGGAAATTCTAAAGATTTTATTATTATCTGAAGATGTCTTGTTTGCAAGATTTGGTAAAGACAAAGAAGATGGTACAAATAAGAAGGACGCAACAATATCAAAAGGGGTATCATTTTATTGTGTTAAAGATGATTTACATGTAAGAGAAGCATATTAAATTATAGAAGATGCAAAAGAATTTCATGCATATGGTACTAAAGAAGAAGTAAAGGAAAATATTGCAGTAGACTATCGAGAATACAAGATTGGGGCAATAGTAGAGAAATAAGAGATTACACATGTTGCAACACTTGAAAAGGAGTAGATAACATTGGCGAAAGGTGAAACAAGAGTTGTAACAGAGAATGACGTAAATTTTAACTTTTCAAAATTATTTGATGATAAATATGAAATTGCCTCACATGAAAATAACATGGTTAACATGAATGCACATGAGAATACAAAAAGGGATGTTATAGTAGTAGAGAAAGAGGAGAAAACAAAGTTAATTGATAATTTTTCAAATTCTATTGAGGTGGATGTTAAAGCTGATTTGTATTTTGAAGAAATAGTAAAAAAAGGTGAAAAGGGATATGGCTACATGCAGAAATAAGAGGCTACATGCTATAGAACAGCAAGGTATGACTCATTAAATCTTAACATACATGAAGAAGAGAGTGAAGAGAAAATTGGTGAGGAAGGTAAGTGAATAGAATTCATTGATTTCTATGAGATTGATGTTGTTGTTTTGTATGCATGTGTTGGTGATCATGAACTATAATGTGAATATGAGCCATGGAATAATTTAAGTTGTAACAAGATGAAATTTATGAGAAGAAGAAAAAGAGAAAATGTGAAGGAAGAAAGAGATAGGAAGTTTTAGGGCAAGATAAAGAAGAAGAAAAATCAAGTAGATACAGAAGAAAGATGTATGTAGAACAAACATAGAATCTTCAAATGTTCATGAGTACCAACTCATAGAGAATTTCACTTACCCCAAGTGTTTGATACAAGAGCATCCCAAGGTACCATGCAATCTTGCATCCCCAAAAATATTTGTTTTTGATCCTTTTTTTTTCTTATGTTGTTTCTTGCTACAAACAAATTTTTGACACCTAGTTTGGGCACTCTCAGAGTATGGAAATTTTAGTTGTTAAATTAATTGGAGAATATAAATTTTGGAACATTTAAAAATGGAATAAAAGAGAATCTTGAGGCCCATACATAGCAATGAGCCATTTGGAGTACTAGGTGTATGACAAGAGGTTATATGTTACAATTATGAGAAATAATTTCATATGTTGAAATTCAATGCCATTTTTCAGTCTTAGCATGCAGGAGGATCCCAACACCTCATTTAGGAAGGAATGGAAAATATTTTATTGTTGTTCTTGTTGAGAGAATTCCAATGCCCAAGAATTGAGGGAAGAATTTTTGGTGAAGGGTTACAATAGCGAAGTTGCGGGAAAAGGTTGTGGAGGAAGATACCAACAAAAATTTGAATGTTGCAAGGACTTCAAAGATTGATTTCATATGTGTCTGAGGTTGATTTGATTTGGTTTTGTTTTGGTATTGCAAAGAAAGTAAATTTTAATGTAGTTTTCAATTCAAATGGAGATTTGATTTGCTTGTGTCATTCAAAGAAAAATTGTTAAAATTTGAATGTCTTCCATTAAATTTTTAATTATATGTGCTTGCAAAATTGTGGGGTGAGAATGAATGTTGTGTTATGGCTGCTTGGATGGGTTTCTTGAAAAGACACCCCATCCTTGTATTGCATTAGTTGGTATTAGAGAAAGAATATTGGATGGGAAGTATTGCAATAGTTTATTTGTCGGAAGAGTTGAAGTAATTTGCAATTGTTATCCTCTAGCAGAGGTTAAGGTTGGGTAGAAGGTGCATAAGAGAGAGAGGTGTGTCTTCCAGAAACCATCTATTTGGTAGAGGATAAGAAAGAGTGAGTTGGTTGTAGGGAGGACCAAGGGTTGATACCTTGAAGTGAGAGAGATTGTTGCAAGGAGACTTGTAACTACAGAGTTGCTTGTGAGTCTCTGAAAAATGTCTTTTTAGAAGAAGACAAGATGGGTCATGAGAAGGCTTATGAGGATTTTACCTATGGAAGAGTGAAAATAAAAGAGGTATATGAAATGGATTATTGAAGAGTTAAAGAAGATTGAGCAAATATTGGATGTGATAGATATGGAACATAGAAGAGAACTTAAGGAGGCTAAAATGGGTAAAAGGAAATGTGAAAAGAAGAAAATCCTCTTGAAAGAGGATAGTGAAGAGAAGGAGAAAAAATAGAGGTTTGGAAAAGAGGACAACAAAAAGAAGAATGAGAAAGTATAGTGTTGCAGCCCTATGATGGAAAGGGCATGGAAAGATATGCGGGAGCATCCCACATAGTTGTAGTTGAAAGAAAGGAATAAGAGAAGAAAAGCATAAATAAATAATGGAGAAAGAAAAGGATAAAATGATCACTATGGACCATCAATTTAAAGGTAATTCTAAAGATTTTTTTTTATCTGAAGATTTCTTGTTTGTAGGAATTGGTAAAGACAAAGAAGATAGTAAAAATAAGAAAGATGCAACAATAGTGAAAGAGGTATCATTTTTTTGTGTTAAAGATGATTTACATGCAACAGAAGCATATGAAATTATAGAAGAAGATGCATCAGAATTTCATGCATATGGTACTAAAGAAGAAGAAAATGAAAATATTGTATTAGACAATCAAGAAGAAAAGATTGGGGCAGTAGTAGATAAATAAGATATTACACCAATTGCAACACTTGAAAAGGAGTAGATAGCATTGATGAAAGGTGAAAAAAGAGTTGTAACAAAGGACGTAAATTTTATTTTTTAAAAATTATTTGATAATAAAGATGAAATCAGCTCACATGAAAATAACATGGTTAATATGAATGAATATGATAATACAAAAAAGAGATGTTATAGTAGTAGAGAAAGAGGGGAAAACAAAATTAATTGATAATTTTTCAAATTTTATTGAGGTGGATGTTAAAGCTGATTTGTATTTTGAAAAAATAGTGTAAAAGAGTGAAAAGGGAGATGGCTAGGTGCAGAAATAGGATGTTACATGCTATAGAAGAGCAAGCTATGACTCATTTTCTTAAGATACATGAAGAGAGTGAAGAGAAAATTGGTGAGGAAGGTAAGCAAATAGAATTCATTGATTTATATGAGATTGATGTTGTTGTTCTGTATGCATGTGTTGGTGATCATGAACTATAATGTGAATATGAGCCATGGAATAATTTAAGTTGTAAGATGAAATTTTATGAGAAGAAGAAAGAGAGAAAATGTGAAGGAAGAAAGAGATAGGAAGTTTTCGAGCAAGGTAAAGAAGAAGAAAAATCAAGTAGACAAAGAAGAAAGATGGATGAAGAATAAGCATAGGATCTTCCAATGTTCATGAGTACCAAATCATAGAACATTTCACTTACCTCAAGTGTTTAATGCAAGAGCATCGCAGGGTACCATGCAATCTTGCATCCCCAAAAATATTTGTTTTTAATCTTTTTTTTCTTGTGTGGTTTCTTGCTACAAACAAATTTTCGACACCTAGTTTGTGTTGGATATTGCTGATATGTGGTTGTCATTGATGTCAACACTATTTCCATTAATGTCTTTAAGGTTGTATATGTCGAGCATATTGAGAAAATTGTAATAAAATAAGTTATAGGTTGTTAGTGATGCAATGAAGTTCAGTATGGTGGCTAGCTCAGTATATTGATGATAAGAGGTTGCAGATTAAAGGGTTTGTTGTCAAGTATATCTAGTTTATCCACATGAAGTTTTAGAGGTTCGCATGAAGATTTGATTGAGTTATGAGTATCTGTGTTATGACAGTTGTTTTGTTTCTTTAGTTGGTGTTCCTGAAAGAAGATGATGTGATTCTAGTAATTTGAGTTTTTGTGGATGTTTCTAGATTGCGCTCTATCTATTTTGTTGGTCTTCATTAATCGTTGTGCTCACGATTGGTGATTTTCTTCTTTATGTTCATGTTTTTCATGATCATGGCCGACAGGGTGATTGTAGTGTGTTGCAAATCTTTGAGGCATAATTGTTTAAGGTGTTTTGTGTTCGAGACATGTTGTTTTGGTTCTATACTATGTTTTGGCTGATATTGTTTGGTTCACATTGATAATTGTTTATGGATTGGCCTGATAATTTGTACAAATTTTATATTTTGTTAAAGCTAACATGTAGTTGATGTTATTCTTAGTTGAGGATATATATGATCAATTGTTTATACCGTTTGAAGGCATGGTGTGCGATGTATGTTGTGTGATAAGTGAAAATAATGTTCTAATATTTTGAAGGAAGAAGTAAAGTGTGAAGAAGAGTGAGCAGATGCAAGTGTTTATGTGCTTAACCAAAACTGTAATCAGGCATTAGAAGATGTTATTTTCTCAGTTCAAAATCATTCAGATGCAATCTGAATATGACTATAAGACAGTGAGCTCTAGGAAGTGTGCCTAAATGCATGTGCATTCCCCATTTGTAATAATTTTAATAGAGTATAATCTTTTGGACTATCCTCCACTGTGGTTTTTCCCCTAACAGGGTTTCCACGTAAAAAAATCTTGGTGTTATGTGTGTTTTTGATGTGGTGATGGTTTATACTTTCATGTTTATTTATCAGATCTGAGAATAAGCTTAATGTGTATAATTTATGTGACAAATGATTCACCCCCCATCTCAGTTGTCTACCCTTGTGTTTCCAACAATTTGTATCAGAGCAGGTTCCTTCAGAGAAGCTTGACTGCTTGAGGTGATCTGGGATGGCGACATATAAGAAGGATAGTTCAAGCTTTGATGGAACAAATTATTCTCTATGGAAGAATCGAATGGAGTGTCATCTAAGATGCATTGGTGAACCTTACTGGACAATAACAAAGAATAGGTATATCATCCCTCAGAATGGTCCTTCTACTGCAGGTGAGATTAAGGAAGTCGAGTACAATATTAGGGCTAAGGAAGCATTGTTGAGTGCTCTGACTAATTTTGAGATGACAAAGGTAATGGAGCTAAAGACTGCTTATGAGATCTGGAAGAAGTTGGAAACTTTGTATGAAGATGATACCCATGTGAAGATTGCTAAGCTGCAAAGCCTGAAAGGGAAATATGAAACGCTGAGAATGGGTGAAGATGAGAACATCACTTCTTTTATGCAGAGAGTGAATGAACTTGTGTGTAGTATCAAATGTGCTGGTGGAACATTAGAAGAATTAGAGATTGTTGCTAAAGTGCTCAAACCCTTTCCTGCTGCATAAAAACACAAAGTTGCTGATATTGAGGAGATCCAAACTGTGACAAATGTAACTAGAGACATGTTGATTGGTAAGCTTGTTGCTTTTGAGTTAAGTGAGTTTGGTGAATATCTTCCTAAGAAAAAATTTGCATTCAAAGCTACTATCTCCAAAAAAGATAAGCATAGATATGATCTGGGAGAAAGTTCTTCTAGAAAAATGTCCAAGTATGAGCAGGAAATGAGAGAGATTGAGGAAGAAGAAAGAAAACTAGATGAGCTTGAAGCACTTATTTTCAAGAGGGTAGCTAGAGGAGAAGGTAAGTATAAAGGGAAATTTCCTCTTAAATGTTTTTCTTGCAATAAGATAGGTCATTTTTCCTCAAGGTGTTCAGAAAGAGTCCCTAAGCCAAGACCTATCAAGCCTAGATTCCAAAGAAAGTGTTATTATGTTGCTGATGAAGGTGTGACGGATGATGAATCTAATAAAGGGAATTTATGTGAGGATGAGTGGGTATTATTGCTATCAAGGAAAATGATCTAGTACCTACTGAATCTGCTAGTTGCATAAATGTGGAGAAAGCTCTGGCTTCCAGAGTTGAAGAAAAAGATGAGTGGGTGATTGATAGTGGATGCTCTCATCACATGACAGGTGATAAAAGTAAATTTGTGAGCTTGGAAAAGTATGATGGTGGTTTTGTAAGATTTGGTGATGAAAAAGATGGTGTAATCCATGGTAGAGGATCCATTTCTCTTGGTGGCAAGCAAAATACTAATGATGTTCTATATGTGGAAGGTTTGAAGCATAATCTCTTAAGTGTTGGATAGATGGTTGACAAGGGATATAATCTTCAATTCAAGGATGGAAAGTGTAGAATATTGGGAAGTTTCAGGAATGTGATTACATCTGGTACAAAAACAAAAGGTAATATCTTTCACCTAAGTGTTACTAGTAAAAGTTGTCTGATTGCTCAATTTGATGAAGGTTGTGGCATAGAATAATATGTCATGTAAACTTTGACAATATTATCAAGATAAGTTCTACTCAGGAAGTGAGAGATCTTCCTAAGTTGATAAAACCTACTAATGCTATATGCAAGGAATGCCAATTAGGGAAGAAAACTAGAGTTTCATTATGGAGCAAACATTGTTCAAATGAAGTGTTGGAGCTTGTGCATACTGATTTGTGTGGTCCTTCTAGAGTCAGAAGTTTACAAGGAGATAGGTATTTCATGTTACTTATTGATGATTACTCTAGATTGATGCAGGTTACTTTCTTAAGGGAAAAATTTGAAGCTCTAGAGAAATTCAAGACTTTTAAGGCTATGGTTGAGACAGAGACAGGTCTGAAGATTAAATGTCTAAGATTGGATAGAGGTGGTGAATTCACTTTTAGTGAGTTTAATCCGTTCTATGAAGAGCATGTGATAAGGAGACAATTATCTGCCCTGCAGGCCCCTCAACAAAATGGAGTTGTGGAAAAGAAGAACATGACAATTCAAGAAGCTACTAGGACCATGATGCTAGAAGGAAATGTTCTGCATATCTATTGGAGAGAAGTTGTGAGTAATGTTGTTTACACTCTCAACTAGGTACATGTCAAAGGTGATACCTGTAAGACTCCTTATGAGCTATGGTTTGGTCATAATCCTACTATTAGATACTTCAAAATCTTTGGGAGTAAATACTATATCAAAAGAGATGAAGATATAGGAAAGTTTGATGCTAGAAGTGATGATGGAATCTTTCTTGGTTATTCTACTAAAAGTAAATCCTATCGGTGCTACTACAAGAGATTGAGGAAAGTAATTGAAAGTGCTAATGTCAAGGTTGATGAAGACACAATTAGACCATCCAAAACCTACAAATATGATTAAAACAATCAAAATGATAGTTTAGATAAAGGAAAGAAAGTTCAAGCTCTAAATCAAGTTCAAATCATTCTGATGAATTAGGAAAATCAAGAGGAAGAAACTAGTGAAAGTGCAAAAGTGAGATCAGAAGAGCCTGAGTTCAAGAATACCCTAAGACTCCAAGGTATGTAAGACTAAATCATTTAGAAGATCATATTATAGGTGATAAGAACAAAGGTTTTCAAACTAGGAGAAGAATTGCAGAAGAATACTATTTGATCTCAAAGACTGAGCCTAATAGTGTCAATGAAGCATGCAAAGATGAACATTGGGTGGAAGCAATGAAAGAAGAACTACTACAAATTGAGAAGAATGATACATGGATTCTTGTTCCTAGACCTACGGAAAAAAATGTAATTGGAACTAAATGGGTCTTTCATAAAAAATTGAATGAGCAAGGTGAAGTTGTTAGAAACAAAGCAAGACTTGTGTGTAAACGATATTCTCAGATGGAAGGAATTGACTTTGAAGAAACTTGTGCTCCTATCGCTAGGATTGAAGCTGTGAGACTATTTCTTGCTTATGTTGCTTACAAAAACTTCAAGGTTTATCAGATGGATGTAAAGTTAGCATTTCTAAATGGTGAACTAGAAGAAGTGTATATTGAGCAACTTGATGGATTTCAATTGACTGATTAGGGAGATATGGTTTGTCGATTGAAGAAATCATTGTATGGACTTAAGCAAGCCCCAAGAGCATGGTATGCCAAATTGGACAAGTATTTGTTGAAGCTTGGATTTAAGGATACTTTTGAGTATCTTAGAGGGAAGCTAGGGGTGATTACCCCTCCTAATCAAAATTAAGGTGCATTGACTTGCATCAGTCCATACATTTCATAGTCATATCTTGTGATCTAGATTGATGTTGTGGTGATTGCTACTTAGGGGGAGTAGTCAGATGTTCAAAAATGTGGTTCAAAGCTTGTGTGGAGAAAGATAATGTGTATCTTTGTCATTTATGTCAAAGGGGGAGAAGAGTCATGTGAAAAAATGTGAAATAGTTAAGGAGAAAAGAGTCAAAATCTAAGGGGGAGAAAGTGCTAAGAGAAAGTATCGTTGATGGTATTGTTCACATCATGTATTGCCATCAATTCCAAGGGGGGAGATTGTTGGATATTGCTGATATGTGGTTTTCATTGATGTCAACACTATTGCGATTAATGTATTTAAGGTTGTATATGTTGAGGATATTGAGAAAATTGTAATAAAATAAGTTACAGGTTGTCGATGATGTAGTGAAGTTTAGTATAATGGCTAGCTCAATATATTGATGATAAGAGGTTGTAGATTAAAGGTTTTTTTTTCAAGTATATCTAGTATCCACATGAATTTTCAGAGGCTCACGTGAAGATTTGATTGAGTTATGAGTATTTGTGTTCTGACAGTTGTTCTATTACTTTAGTTGGTGTTCCTAAAAGAAGATGATGTGATTCTAGTAATTTGAGTTGTTACAGATGCTTTTGTGGTGATTCATGATCCTTGTAGATGTTTCTAGATCATGCTCTATCTGTGTTGTTGTTCCACATTAATCATTGTGCTCACGATTGGTGATTTTCTTCTGTGTGTTCATGTTTTTCATGATCATGGCCGATAGGGTGATTGTAGTGTGTTGTGGATCTTTGAGGCATAATTGTTTAAGGTGTTTTGTGTTCGAGACATGTTTTGGATCCTTACTATGTTTTGTCTAGCATTGTTTATGGATTGGGTTGACAGTTTGTACACATTTTATATTTTGTTAAAGTCGACATGTAGTTGATGTTATCCTTAGTTGCAGATATATATGATTTATTGTTTATACCATTTGAAGGCATGGTGTGTGATGTATGACATGTGCTAAGTGTGAATAATGTTCTAATCTTTCGAAGCCAGAAGTAAAGTGTGAAGAAGAGTGAGCAGACAAAAGTGTTTATGTGCTTAACCAGAACTAAAATAAGGCATTAGAAGATGCTATTTTCTTAGTTCAAAATCTTTCGGATGTAATCCGAATGTGACTGTAAGACAATCAATTTTCTTTTGGGCAGTGATCCTTTTGTATTTGAGCAGTGAGCTCTAGAGAATGTGCCTGAATGCATGTGCATTCCCCATTTGTAATACTTTTAATAGAGTATAATCTTGTGAACTAATCTCCATCGTGGTTTTTCCCCTAATAGGGTTTCCACATAAAAATCTTGGTGTTATGTGTGTTTTTATGTGGTGATGGTTTATGCTTTCATGTTTATTTATCATATCTAAGAATAAGTTTAATATGTATAATTTCTATGATAACTGATTCACCCCATCCCTCTCAGTTATCTTCCCTTGTGTTGCCAATAGTTTAGGCACTCTAAGAGTATGGAAATTTAGTTGTTAAATTAATTGGGGAATTTGAATTTTGGAACATTTAAAAATGGCCAGAAAGAGAATCTTGAGGGTCATACATAGCAAGGAGCCATTTGGAGTGCTAGGGTTGTGACGAGAGGTTATATGTCGAGTTATGAGAAACAATTTCATATGTTGAAATTCAATGCCATTCTTTAGTCTTGGCATGCAAGAGAATCCAAACACCTCATTTAGTAAGGCATGGAAAATATTTTATTGTTGTTCTTGCTGAGAGAATTCCAATGCCCAGGAATTGAGTGAAGAAATTTTAGTGAAGGGGTCCAACAGTGAAGTTGCAAGAAAATATTGTGGAGGAAGATACCAACAAAAAAATGAATGTTGCAAGGACTTCAAAGATTGATTTTGTAGGTGTTCAAGGCTGATTTGATTTTTTTTTGTTTTGGTATTGCAAAGATAGTAATTTTGTAATGTAGTTTTCAATTCAAATGGAGATTTGATTTGCATATGTGTTATTTGAAGAAAAATTGTTAAAATTTGAATGTGCTCCATTAAATTTTCAATTATATGTGCTTGCAAAATTGTGGGGTAAGAATACATGCGTTATGGCTGCTTGGAGGGGTTGTTTGAAAAGACTCCCCATCCTTGCACTGTATTAGATGGTATTAGAGTAGGAGTATTGGATGGGAAGTATTGCAACAGTTGATTGGCTAGAAGAGTTGAAGTAATTTGCAATTGTTATCCTCCAGCAAAGGATAAGGTTTGGTAGAAGGTGCATGAGAAAGAGAGAGGTGTGTCTTCTAGAAACCATATATTGGGTAGAGGATAAGCAAGAGTGAGTTTGTTGAAGGGAGGACCTATCAATGTTGAGGGTTGATACCCTGAAGTGAGAGAGATTGTTGCAAGGAGGACTTGTAATTGTAGAGTTTCTTGCGATTCTCTAAAGATGTCTTTTTAGAAGAAGACAAGATGGGTCATGAGAAGGCTCGTGAGAATTTTACCTATAAAAGAGTGAAAATAAAAGAGGTATACAAAATGGATTATTGAAGAGTTAAATAAGATTGATGCTAGATTGGATGTGATAGAGATGGAACAAAGAAGGGAACTTGAGTAGGATAAAATGAGTAAAAGGAAATGTGAAAAGAAGAAAATCATCTTGAAAGAAGAGAGTGAAGAGAAGGAGAAAAATCATAGGTTTGGAAGAGAGGACACCAAAACTTGAAGAATGAGAATGTGCAATGTTGTAGCCCTATGATGGAAAGGGAATGGGGAGAAAGATATGTGGGAGCAGCCCACGTAGTTGTAGTTGAAAGAAAGGAAGAAGAGAAGAAAAAAATAAAGAAATAATGGAGAAAGAAAGGATAAAATGATCACTATGGACCATCAATTTAAAGGTAATTATAAAGAATTTGTTTTATCTGAAGATGTCTTCTTTTTAGGATTTGGTAAAGGAAAACAAGATGGTAAAGATAAGAAGGATGCAACAATAGAAAAAGAGGTATCATTTGCTTGTGTTAAAGATGATTTACATGCAAGAGAAGCGTATGGAATTATAGAAGAAGATGCAATAGAATATCATGCATATGGTACTAAAGAAGAAGAAAAGGAAAACATTGTAGTAGACAATTAATAAGAAAATATTGGGGCAGTAGTAGAGAAATAAGAGATTACACAAGTTGCAACACTTGAAAAGGAGCGGATAGGATTGACAAAAGGTGAAACAAGTGTTGTAACAAACAATGATGTAAATTTTAACTTTTCAAAATTATTTGATGATAAAGATGAAATTGAATCACATGAAAATAGCAAGGTTAACATGAATGTATATGAGAATATAAAAAGGGATGTTACAATAGTAGAGAAAGAGAAGAGAACAAAGTTAATTGATAATTTTTCAAATTTTATTGAGGTGGATGCTAAAGCTGATTTGTATTTTGAAGAAATAGTGAAAAAAAGGTGAAAAGGGAGATGGCTAGGTGTAGAAGTAAGAGGTTACATGCTATAGAACAACAAGGTATGACTCATTTTCTGTACATGAAGAAGAGAGTGAAGAGAAAATTGGTAAGGAAGGTAAGCAAATAGAATTCATTGATTTATATGACATTGATGTTGTTGTTTTGTATGTATGTGCTAGTGATCATGAACTATAATGTGAATATGAGCCATGGAATAATTTAAGTTGTAGCGAGATGAAATTTATGAGAAGAAGAAAGAGATAGGAAGTTTTAGAGAAAGGTAAAGAAGAAGAAAAATGGATGAAGAACAAACATAGGATCTTCAAATGTTTATGAGTACCAACTCATAGAACATTTCACTTACCTCAAGTGTTTGATGCAAGAGCATCCTAGGTTAGCATGCAATCTTGCATCCCCACAATTATTTGATTTTAATTTTTTTTCTTGTGTGGTTTCTTGCTGGAAACACCTTTTCAACACCTAGTTTGGGAACTCTCAGAGTATGGAAATTTTAGTTGTTAAATTGATTGGGGAATTTGAATTTTGGAACATTTAAAAATGGCCTAAAAGAGAATCTTGAGACCCATACATAGGAAGGAGCCATTTGGAGTGCTAGGTTTATGACGAGAGGTTATATGTGGAGTTATGAGAAATAGTTTCATTTGTTGAAATTCAATGCCATTTTCAGTCTTTGCATGTAGGAGGATCCCAACACCTCATTTAGGAAGGTATGGAAAATATTTTATTTTTGTTCTTGCTAAGAGAATTCCAATTCCCAAGAATTTAGTGAAGAAATTTTGGTGAAGTGGTGCAACAGTGAAGTTACAGGAAAAGGTTGTGGAGGAAGATACCAACAACAAGTTGAATGTTGCAAGGACTTCAAAGATTGATTTTGTAGATGTCTAAGGCTGATTTGATTTGATTTGTTTTGGTATTGCAAAGAAAGTAATTTTGTAATGGAGTTTTCAATTCAAATGGAGATTTGATTTGCATATGTGTCATTCGAAGAAAAATAGTTAAAATTTGAATGTGTTCCATTAGATTTTCAATTATATGTGCTTACAAAACTGTGTTCAGTGGGAATGCATGTTGTGTTATGGCTTCTTGGATGGGTTGTTTGAAAAGGCCCCCATCGTTGTACTGCATTAGATGGTATTAGAGCAGGAAGATTGGTTGGGAAGTATTACAACAGTTGATTGGTTGGAAGAGTTGAAGAAATTTGTAGTTATCCTCCAACAGAGGTTAAGGTTGAGTAGAAGGTGTGTGAGAGAGAGAGGTGTGTCTTCCAGAAACCATCTATTGGGTACTAGATAAGAAAGAGTGAGTTTGTTGTAGGGAGTACCTATGACTACACAAGGTTGATACCTTTAAGTGAGAGAGATTATTGCAAGGACTTGTAACTACAGAGTTGTTTGCGAGTCTCTAAAGATGTCTTTTAAGATGAAGACAAGATGGGTCATGAGAAGTATTGTGAGGATTTTACTTATGGAAGACTAGAAATAAAAGAGGTATAAAGAATGGATTATTGAAGAGTTAAATAAGATTGAGGCTAGAATGGACGTGATAGAGATGGAACAAAGAAGAGAACTTGAGTAGGCTAAAATGGGTAAAAGGAAATGTAAAAATAATTAAATTCTCTTGAAAGAGGATAGTGAAGAGAAGGAGAAAAATCGAAGGTTTGGAAAAGAGGACAATGAAAAGAAGAATGATAAAGTGAAATGTTGCATCCCTATGATGGAAAGGGCATGGGGAGAAAGATATGTGGGAGGAGCCCACATAGTTGTAGTTGAAAGAAAGGAAGAAGAGAAGAAAAGAAAAAAGAAATTATGGAGAAAGAAAGAGGATAAAATGATCACTATGGACCACTAATTTAAAGGTAATTCTAAAGATCTTGTTTTATTTGAAGATGTCTTGTTTGCAAGTTTGGTAAAGAAAAAAGAAGATGGTAAAAATAAGAAGGATGCAACAATATCAAAATAGGTATCGTTTGCTTGTGTTAAAGATTATTTACATGCAAGACAAGCATATGGAATTATGGAAGAAGATGTAGTAGAATGTTGTCCATATGGTACTAAAGAAGAAGAAAAGGAAAGTATTTCAATAGAAAATCAAGAAGAAAAGATTGGGGTAGTTGTAGAGAAATAAGAGATTACATAGGTTGCAACACTTGAAAAGGAGTGGATATCATTGACAAAAGGTGAAACAAGAGTTGTAACAGAGAATGATGTAAATTTTAACTTTTCAAAATTATTTGATGATAAAGATGAAATTGACTCACATGAAAATAACATGGTTAACATGAATGCATATGAGAATACAAAAAGGGGGGTTACAGTAATAGAGAAAGAGGAGAAAACAAAGTTAATTTACAAATTTTCAAATTTTGTTGAGGTGGATGTTAAAGCTGATTTTTATTTTGAAGAAATAGTGAAGAAAGGTGAAAAGGGAGATGGCTAGGTGCATAAATAATAGGTTACATGCTATAGAATAGCAAGATATGACTCATTTTATTTACATGAAGAAGAGAGTGAAGAGAAAATTGGTGAGGGAGGTGAGCAAATAGAATTCATTGATTTCTATGAGATTGATTTTGTTGTTTTGTATGCATGTGTTGGTGATCATGAACTATAATGTGAATATGAGCCATGGAATAATTTAAGTTGTAGCGAGATGAAATTTGTGAGAAGAAGAAAGAGAGGAAATGTGAAGGAAGAAAGAGATGGGAAGTTTTAGAGCAAGGTAAAGAAGAAGAAAAATCAAGTAGACAAAGAAGAAAGACAGATGAAGAACAAACATAGGATCTTCAAATGTTCATGATTAACAATTCATAGAACATTTCACTTACCCCAAGAATTTGATGCAAGAGAATCTGAGGGTACCATGCAATCTTGTATCCCCAAAAATATTTGTTTTTAATCTTTTTTTTCTTGTGTGGTTTCTTGCTACAAACAACTTTTTGACACCTAGTTTGGGCACTCTCAAAGTATGGAAATTTTAGTTGTTAAATTGATTGGGGAATTTGAATTTTGGAACATTTAAAAAAGGCCTGAAAGAGAATCTCGAGGCCCATTCATATCAAGGAGAAATTTGGAGTGTTAGGTTTATGACGAGAAGTTATATGTATGGAAATTTTTTTATTGTTGTTCTTGTTGAGAGAATTTCAATGCCTAGGAATTTATTGAAGAAACTATGGTGAAGGGGTACAACAGTGAGGTTGTAGGGAAAGGTTATGGAGGAAGATACCAACAACAAGTTGAATGTTTCAAGGACTTCAAAGATTGATTTTATAGGTGTATGAGGCTGATTTGATTTGGTTTTGTTTTGGTATTGCAAATAAAATAATTTTGTAATGGAGTTTTAAATTCAAATGGAGATTTTATTTGAATGTGTTGTTTGAAGAAGAATTATTAAAATTTCAATGTGTTTTGGATTAAATTTTCAATCATGTGTGCTTGAAAAATTGTGGGATAAGAATGCATGTTGTATTATGGTTGTTTGGATGGGTTGTTTGAAAAGAACCCCCATCCTTGTATTGCATCAAATTTGTAGCCCTTTCTTCCCATATTTATTTCCATGTTCTTATCCTCTCTAAAGAGCTTCTTTTCATATTCATTAGCTCCATATATCCCCTCTTCCTTTAAACATCCTATTCACATGGGTTGTGTCTCTTTTCTCACCCTCTTTTCATTTTTATAAGGGTGTGATGGTTATAGCCATATTGGAATCTTCTTGGATGTGCTAGCCATTGGTATTATAAAAGTATATGATGTCAATTATATCTTTGCACCATCCCCTCTTATATGCTATTAATGGGGGGGTCTACTTTAGACTACCCTTAATAGTTTTAATAAATTTTCAAGTTCTTTGTTTTGGGGTACACTATTTGTTCATTCTAAGGTGGCATTTGATATTTTAGATTTCTTGGTCCCTTTCATCATCAAATTAGGCTAGATGCCTCTTTTTGAAATTCTTCTCACTTCTATCATCTTATTCACACTTTTGCTAGATATTTTTGACCATTTCAATTAATTAATATTGATTTGATTTGGTGTATTCTATCCCATGTCTAGAATTTACCCTACCATCTATAATGAACATTGATTGTGAGACACGACCTAATATTTATTATGACTAGATAAGGTTAATTCTTTACTAGATCACACAAGTCATCTTATCTTAGAAGCAATAGGTGGCACATGCATGAAAATGAATCCATTATACTTATAACTACTTGTGGCTAATATTTCTAACTACTTGGTTGTTTTGTCTCGAGCACATGTCAATCTACTATCTATTGAAGATCATCCTTGATGGATGTTGAGGATCCTTTGACATATATTCCCTCTCCATTATTCTCATTATTTTATAGAATAAATTTTCAAGTTTCTTTAGTTGAATTTACGCAAGGCTTCCTACAATTGTGTAAACAAGGGAAATAAATTATTATAAGTATATTCTAGCCTTCTAATATTGAATCAAATTTTGTATATTTATATTAAAGAGTTTATTGATCATGGTTTGTTAGCTTGTAGTGATGTCAATGTATTTAGCATTTTGTGTTCTTTAATACTATCGTAGATATGACCTCCTAATTTGATGTTGTGAATGTGTGTGTGTTTTTGTAGATATGAAATGAATGCTCACTACTCATAGATGTCGCTTAGTATCATTCGATAACCCATAGATTTATGTAGCATAAGTTGAGGCAGCTTTGTCATAGGAATATATTTGTTTGATGTGGAGAGTTAGTTGTGTGTCGTAGAGAAAGCTAACAATCCAACCTTATTTTGTGCTCCTTTTTCCATCCTTTTCATTTATTTCTCTAATACTATCTTTTTTTAAATCCCTATCCTCCTATCGATTTTCCCTTAACAAGTTAGATAGGGTAGTTTAGATTCTAGATTAGTTTTTATGTTCTCCAATGTTTGTACTATACACATCATCTAATTATATTCAATATTGAGTGTAGAATAAAAGAGGAATTCAACCTTTTGAAGGATTTAGTATGCAGTTATTTGAAATCAATCATCAATGCATAGTTTCCCTATTTGTTGGAATGTGAATTTAACATTTTTAATGTATCTAGTAAGTGGTGGTTGTGATAATAAGGTTTGAATTTCTTGGTGGCTTGATATCTGTAGAGGAAGGGGACCAACTACTCAGGACCCTAGGTAACAAGAGGGTCTAGAGGGTCTAGAATGTTCAATCAGTTGACTTGATCTACCTCATGCTAAGGGATTGTCTAAGATAGGTTTAATGTTTAAGAGGGTAAAAATGAAGGGAAATTGATTTTCCTCTCTCATTTTGTCAATAGGAGAGGTTTAGGAAGTCAAGTGAGAAAATTCCTGAGTTCAGACTGCAACTTAGGCAACTTTCTATCAAAGGACAAAAGTGCACAATACAAATGACAACGTGACGTGCTAACATCTCATTGGGGCACTGGCATCCATATGGATAGAAAGTGTGAAATGTAGCCAAAAACTATAGAGAACCTACTAATTGCTTAACAAATAAGGTTTGATGAAAACATGGAAAGTAAAGGCTACTAAATAGCAAAATAATAAGAAGAATACTTTAACTATTTAAATCATGAAATGAAAAAAGAGGGCGAGGAAAGCACACCTTCCTACCCATGAGTTAATTATCTTGGTCTCTTTACTTCAACATGAACCTACACACAACAAAGAGGAAATTGTTTGGTTTGTTTTAAGAGGACAACCATAGTCAGTTCCCCGCTTAAGTGTTCCCACCTCCATGGACAACCAATATAGCAATGATAGGAGAAATATGATAAAGGAAAGAATTGAAAGGAAGAATACCAAGTGATGCTAACAACAATATGCTACGTAAATTAAAAAAATGATGCTAAGTAAAGTGAAAGAAATATATCACCTTCAATCACATGTCATCAAGAAAAATGAGAGAAGGAGCAAGCTCACAAGCTTGGTAGAGTAGACATTGCCATAACAATGAAGAGAGCAGTCTCATAAGACACCAAGTTGCAACTCCAATGGTGGTATTAAATGTTGTAAATGAAGTGGGGTATAAAGAATTGTGAAGAAGATCAAGTTAAGTCTCCAAAACTATGAAGAAGAAGATGAATTGAATGAATGAGATAGTGTTTTAAAGATGAAATGGGAGGTCATAGGAGTCATTCAAGGTTGGTTGAAGGGGTAGAGGCATTATGTTTCGTTGCCAATGGAGAAGTGTGACGTCTCTACAGATTCTAGAGGCAAGAATCCTATCAAGATGAAAATGCATCATGCAAACGTCTACATGTTACACTCGTGTCCCTAACAAAAATTCCCCCACTGACATTTACAAACAATTTCCAAATGGATGGAGAGTAGATGGAGGATGTGGACTAGCATAATCAAGTTTGATTTTTCTAAGGTAAGGAGTATAAATGGGGAATTTGTAAGGGGTGTAAATTCATGCCATTATAATGTTCATGCTTTTTTATGAGTGTAAGAGCCCCTTCTTGCCCCTTCTTTATGAGATATTTCTCCAAATATCTACAATTGAAAATCCATCACCAACAAGACTATATTTCCTCCTCTCCATGATATATATATATATACACGTTGCCTAGTTTTGTTAAGTGTAGCTACAAAAAAAGAAGGTACAAGATGTATAAGAGTATAATAATGATAAAAAATAATCTAATTAGATAAAATTTAAGTGAAATGACATTATTATCATAATCATAACTAATAATCACTAAAACTAGAGGCTTCTATTTATTGAAAGATAAAAGCATATCAAAGTTGAAGATTAAGGGTGTGGTATTTCCTCTCTAAATATTTAATATAGATGACTCTTGCGTGTGACATCCATAGAATTGGGAAATCCTAGACACCAAATCCACAATTTCCTCTTCCACTTAAACTTCTTGCAATCCATTAAATGCCATGGACATGTGAGCTATAAATAAAAGTTCATTCCAAATTAAAATGGTTGTTTATTCTTATTTTCATATGGCTAACTTTATTCCAAAAGTTAAAAAAAATTATTTGATTGAAACAAATATATATAATATTGTGTCTCAACTAATTAAAGGTATTTTGGATAATTAAGCAAAGAGGTGTAACAAATTCCTCATTTTTTGTAGTTTCCCTTGTTAGGATTTGCATGTAGAAAATATCAATTAAATTCAAATAAAGATTAAACAGAGGAATGAAAATACACAGAAATAATAAAAACAAGAGACAATCTTTAATGTGGTTCACCCAATAATCAAATCCACCAACAAAGAGTCCAATATTACTATCCAACAAATCAAACTGATTACAACTAGCAATCCTTGTAACTCAATACTGTTGTAAATGATACAATGCAATATCAACAGAAACCCCAACCCTTAGCCTTTTTATCTAGACTTATGTCGGTTAAAAAATAGGCTTTTTTTATGTTAGCCAATAGAAAAATAACTCTCGACGCCTTTATAAAATAAGAAAAGTCGTTTGAGGTTTTGTGGGTGTTGCCACGAACTCCCTTAGGGGTGCTACCCCTCGACCCTGCAAGGGGCGCTACCCCTTGACCCCATCTTGGGGACACTACTCCCAAACCCCCGTTGAATAATTTGGGGGGAAATTGCACCAATAAAAGGGGGGGAAATTTAACCTCCGAGTTTGATTAGGCTCCATATAACAACATCCCCTCTCCACAAATTTTGGCATGACTATAATATGAATATAATAAGTGTTGTAGCACTTTATTTTACTACAAATTACCTTTTTAGTGGTCATTTACTTATTATATATGAATTTTTACAAGTTGGGTAGACTTTATTGCTTGCTATCATACCTTTGTTGTTATTTCTCATGTCTTCTTCATATGGTTGAATAAAATTTTATAACCCACATAAGTCATTGGTATTAAAAATTTAATTATCCATATATGCTTAAAATTAAGAAAACAATTCACCAATGATAGAGGAGTAATAATTAAGTTTCTATGGATTTCATTATTTATTGTTATATCTAGGGAAATATCTTTAGTGATCCTTAGTAGTTTTTATCTTGGTCATATTAGTACGTTATTCTTTTATCTAGTGGAGGAATTTAGGGTCAAATAATACATTTGGATACTATTTTAGTTTGTTTATCATGTAATATTTTTATTTGTTGTTAAAACTTATTAAATATTACCTCTAGGAGCACCATCCTAGGTCTAGCTAAGCATGAAGTGTAGGAGAGATTATCCACTCAATTTTTTGCATATAACCCTCCATAATCTATTGATGGACCCATATTTAAGATTCTTGACAAAAAATACCTAGCCTTGAAGGTAATATATGTTTAAATATTTTTCCCTATAATTTTGGGAATTGAAAGATGGTGCCATTGTTGAGGATATGTTAACTTAGAATTCACTTTGAATACTTTGATAATATAGTCATAATTTTTTTCTATTTTTGTTACAAGAAATTTATAGCCATTTATTTTGTTTTGGTGAGCTTTCTTACTTGAAAACTCATGCCAATAGTTGACACCATTACCAAGGATACATTATCTTTTTCCAAAGATGATTTAGTCATTACTAGGGATGGTTTAGCCATTTCCAAGTTATAGGTAATGCTATGAAGTTGGATAAGTTGGTAGCCTATCCACTTATGCCAATGTAAAGGTGTAGTAAAACAATAGGGAACACGTTCCTTCTTGGTACTTTAAATTTTTAGTTGTTGGGATAAAAAAATGTCTCTTTCAAGTTTATAGACTAGTTTCCTCAAAAATTAATTAAAAAATTGAAGCTAAACTAATAATTTTTTTATTTTGTTTCATTTTGTAAGGAATTGTACATGTAAAGTGATGACATAATTTTTTTAAAGAAAATGAAAAAAAAAGTAAATTTTAAAAATATAAAAAACACTTGAAATTTAAATTTTATGGACTAGTTTCCTCATAAATTAATTACAAATAGAACTTGGTAGCTTTGATACCATGTGTAACATGCCCATTGTTCTACCCATTGATTTTTACCATGGACTAATTTTATGAACCTGGTAGCTCTGATATAACGTGTAACATGCTCATTGTTCTACCCATTGATTTTTGCCATGTTTTAACCCACATGTGAACAAATATAGCAATAAAAAATTTCTTTTCTAATTCAATAATAATATGCACATTTGAAATAACCTCATTCCAAACTTTCCTATTGCATTATAATGAAACGTTACAATAACCTAAGTAATGATTCCATATTACATAATTCCATGTAATGATAACATTTCACATTTACAAATTCCATAGAGATGGATACATGAATACATAGCTTCTAAGAGGCTACTGATAACATAGTACAAATTGGTCAAGATGTCTCAACATTGGTGCATACATTCTATATGTCCCCATTCCTTGGTACATACATTCTAGTTGTCCCCAATACTAGCACATACATCCTCAAATCTTTTCTACCAATTGCATGAGGGAGAGCATCACTCAAGCACTCTTCCGCCAACCACAGACTTATTGCGGTCCACCACACATCTACCTAACTGGTAAGATGGCCATACCCTTCAATGAAGAGATTGGTTTGGTAAACTCATAATCCTAGTGAAATGTCAAAAATTGTATGCTCTATGTTTAGGAGATAGAACCATCAATTTCCTTCAAGTTTCATTCAAGGAAACCTTAGAGATCTAAATCTAGGGATGAAAATGAGGGAAAGAGATCTAAAATAAGGTGTCCTAGTGGTGTAATTAAAGACTAAAAGGGATTTCATCACCAAGCAAGGGCTTGGAAAGACAAGTAATGAAAGTATCATGCAAAACCTAGTGATATGATTTAGAAAATGAGCACAAAGCAGAATAACAAATTGGAGATAAACAAAGGTGCACTTAGAAACTATAGAGGCTTGAATGAAGATCTAAAATCCTAGGAATGTTGAATTTTATTTCACACTGGGACTTATACGCCACTAGGGGTGATTTAGTCCTAGTTTAGGGTTTTGGGCCGAAACCGAAGTCTAGAACTGCTAAACCAGGATCCATAGAAAATGCCTAAAAATAGGTATACTGGGACTCATACACCACAAGTGGTGATTTAGTCCCAATATGAGGGTTGATCTAAAACTTTGATATCCTCTAGTGCTTTCCTATAACTTCTCTCTTTCCAAATATCCGAGTCTAAAACATTGAATTGCAACTTGTAGGTGACTTTCTGTGATCTTGCAATGTAGATGACAACTTTGACAACTTGAAAAATTTTCTCCAATCTTTCTCTTCAATGGATCTTCAACCTAAATCACCTAGATTTGAAAATCATAAACTAAAGAGAGGGAAAAAATTGTGTTTTGTTAGTGGATATGGGTTTTCCTTGGTCAAACCCCATTTTGGGTAATCAAACCTTGAAATAAAATGAAATGGAAAGAATGAATGATGGATGGATAAATATGATATGTTGCATCTCACCAAACCCTTGAACAAAAGGTTGAAATATTGTAAGTAATGGCTAGCATGAATGTAGATCTTGACTCTTACTTGACTGTTATGGATGATTTGAATGCTTGCTTGAATCATAAACCCTACATCACAAATGTTAGCTCAAAAACAAACATGATGCATGATGACTTTGACATGATGCTTGAATCTTGAATAGTGCTCCAAAATGCTTGATAATCACTCTCAAATGCTCTGATCTCACTTGAATGCTCATAAGATCACTTAAATTTCTAGGATGATAGATTTCTTGTTAGGAGAAAATATGTGTAATAACCTTGTATTTATACTTGTTTATGCCAAATTTCCTAAAATTACAACACTACAAGCCAACATTAGATGTAGGAGAAAAAAATCCCGCGAAGAATTGAATTTAAAATTATCTCCAAGCTAAGCAGGACTCATATGCTAGTTGGGGCATATGAGTCCCAGTAGGCTAAGCTCGAGACACAAATTTCAAGTAATGTTTAGTTTTATGCCAAATTAAGGTTTAGGCCCCAAAACTTAGGTGGTAGCCATACACCCAAGGTGGCGCATGAGTCCTTGATCACTAAATTTGGGCCATACAAACCTAAATCATTAAATTGTGAGTGGTCATTTGATATGTGTCGGGATTATCCTTGGAAAGATGCTTTAAATAAGGCTTGTGGATGAAAAATAGGACCAAATAAGACATAAAGAAGCCCAATTTTAGTAGGGAGGGCCCAAACAAGTGTGGAAATGTAAAGGGCTACATTTTTCTACACTACACCTAGCCTTCTCTAAGCATGGTGTTGTGTCCTACATATCTAGAGCTACCATATAGTGGCTACAACCTACATGTATGACATTCCCAGCCTAGTATGTAAATCCATATCACAATGAGCTGACAGTGTAAATAGTGGCTACTTACAGTACTTTGGCCAAAGATTCATATCCCAGTACTTCGAGTAAGGATCATCTATTTCACCACCTTCATAGCTTGATTTGACTTCACCATTTATACTCTATACATAGGTTAAACCCTTTCCCATGGATTATCCTAACCCTAGGAATAACCAAGTTACCCATATGGTATACATAATGTCACAACATTAAATGACTATATTCCAAAATGTATGATCTCATCAATAAATGACTTAAATTCAAAAGTAGGATCTCAATAATAAATGACTTCAATCGAAAGTATAGTACCATCAATAAAGGATCTCAATCTAAAGTATAATCTTCAACAATAAATGACATCAGACAAGTTATAATCAACAATCAAATGATCAATTATATCCTATAGGTATTCCCAACCTATTTGCCTTATTCCATAATCAAGTAAGCAACCCAACCAAATAGGTTATTCCCAATCTAGGGTTTCAATCAAAAGTAATGTAATGATCAAGTGATCGTGAACAATCATAAAACCTCTTTTTCAATATACCTCAAACATTCACATATTTACTACATTTGAATATAATCTGGAGGACATTATCAAATTGCGCTCAGAGTTGGTGTTTCTACACCCATAGTCCTTTCACAATACAGTTTTAGATTAACGAAATGTGAGCCCTCTTTTAGAATTTTGTGAATAGGAATAGGCTCATAATAAGAAAATAAGATAATAACATAATCAAAAAATGTACATTTTCTTAACCCTATTGTCGAATATTGATATAATCATCATGTTTATACCCTAACACTAGGGAAAGACTCTCTTCCTACTTTCAAGGAGATTTAAGTAATCAATCAAGTATGGATTAACAAAAATGTTTGGATAACATCTCAACCTATCAATGATGACATTTCTATCATGCCATCATTTCTATTGTACTACTAACCTTATTATCCACAAAGGTTTACATAGCATTATAAGTTAACAAAGCACTTGAATGTAACATAAATATAGTCTTCACAAGCTCATC
Organism: Sequoia sempervirens; assembly: GCA_007258455.2. Classification (NCBI taxonomy): domain Eukaryota; kingdom Viridiplantae; phylum Streptophyta; class Pinopsida; order Cupressales; family Cupressaceae; genus Sequoia; species Sequoia sempervirens. The sequence continues at coordinate 579,068,824 of VDFB02270651.1, read as the reverse complement.
AACATCCATATAATCTTAACTTATATAGTACATATTAACAAATTAAACACTCATGTCCCAGTAATATAGAGTATATTCATATATCCCAATAATGGGATTCACCAAAACTAGACGAGCATCAAGAACCATTTAAACTTATCCAAAGAAAGGAAAGAATTAGGCTCATAATAGAATGATATATATGCATCTAATTCATCCTTTCCAAAAATAGGGCAATCTCAAACATATAACATTAACGTAAAGAATAGAGTGATAGAAATTTAATCAAGCCTAAAAATATATAGCCTAATTGACAAATTTGGATTCCTAGCTTAACCTCCACAAATCCGCTTGCAACTCCTCCAAGATTTAGCCTAACACCAACTCTAGCTTTTCACTACAAACTCTCAATACTTACAAATGCTCAACCTATTCTCTTCCTCACAAAGCTCCCTCAATACTTAACAATGATTTTTTTAGTGGCTAATATTCGTGAATTAGCTAATAGTTGAAATTTGGGAATCCAAAATTGGCTAATAGTTCAAGCTATTATGTGACTTGAATCGCCACATTTTTTACAAAATTTTATTATAGTCTTATTTAAATCACCAAAGAATTTATTTTATTAAAAAAATAAACTCAAAAATTTGCCACAATATTTGATACATGATTAGATTAGATTCGCCTAAATTTTATAAATTATAGTAGAAATCTATATTGATTCACCAATATTATATCATAACTATTAGTTGCTTTAGGACCATATTTCCAATCTTTAGTTTTCACCATTGATTTATAATATAATCTAATGACCCTTTTTATATTCCACAAGGTAAAATCTACCCACAATTTGTAATGCTCATGAGCCCCACAATTTCGTGTCTCATGAGCATTATAGATTGTGGGTACATTTTACCTTGCAGAGTACAACGAGGGTCGTTAGATCAATGATCTAAAAGAAATTTCGTGCCCCGAGAGAATTACATATTGTGGGTGCCTTTTACCTTGCAAAATACAATGAGGATCATTATATTATATTTTAAAACAATGGTGGCAAGTAAATATTATAGTCTAACCCTTAAATCAGTCAATAATTTCCAAGTTCTTAAGCCCCTACTTTTCTTTGAGAATTATTTTTAGATTGGATGGATTTTCCGTCATAATTATTATTTTTCAAGATTCACCAAAATTTTCTACAAAATTTTAGTGATGTAAAAAAATCACTAATAAAATTAATACTTTTTTCAAAAAAATGAAAGATTCGCCAATAGAAACTAATACTTTTTCCTAAAAAAATGAAACATTCACCAAGATTTTATATCTTTTTTTGAGGGGGGTTTCTTAAAGTTATCACTGATACTTAAGCACATAAAATACAAAAAATTAACAATGTAGAGATAAAAATAAAAGGTGTAGCAAATGGTAGAAAGAGAACTTCTATATATACTAAAATATGAGCAATTAAACATTGCAAACAAGCTAATACATCTGCCACCTTTCTATTCCCATGCAATGACTCAACAAACTAACTCACATATTTGCAACACATGACAGTCCTCACATTTCAAATGGCCAAGTCGATTGGTTTCAAGAGACCACATGACTCTTTTACTGAGTCAAGGGACACCAATTTTCCTATTTATAGGTTTCCTACCTATTTTGCAAGTCGACTACCATTCTATATTGTTTCCAACTAAACATTGATTGGGTTTATGCTTATCCAAAGGTTTGAGACTCAATTTTTGCTTCCAAAAGCTATAGGTTTTTAGTGCTACATTTCATATTTTAGTGCCCCTAAAGATAGCGTTGTCAAAGACTTCTTCTAGTGTTCAAACAGTATTCATTTCCTTTGCCAACGTTTCAACTTTATGCCTCTTATTATGCATGACCTTTGACTTGGTCTATTCTTTGTTTACTACGTAGATTTTACACTAAACAATGCATTAACATAAGGCAATGCTATATGCATATAATCTTCATTTAAAATGCTATACTATTATCAACTCCAATGCTATACATAATGTGCTCTATATATTAGAAACACTTGTTAATATAATGCTCTATCCAAACATTATCATTATATATATTCATTTGTTCAAGATTATCAAATGCATCAATTGTCAATCAATAAATATATAAACATGTATCGAAATAACATTCATATATACATATACACAAATATATAAGTATATTAATATATATGTATATACATGATCATATACATATATTTTAATATATATATATTATGTATATACATAACATTGATTTAATATCTTTATATAAATGTACATATATTATCATTTCCATTGATCAACATATGTACACAAAGTATATATATATATATACATACATATATATATACATATATATATATACATATATATATATACATATATATACATATATACATATATATACATATATACATATATATACATATATACATATATATACATATATACATATATATATACATATTTATGTATATATATATATATATATATATATATATATATATATATATATATATATATATATATATATATGTCACATTCATCCAATTGGTATTCCCATGCATATGGGTAATCCATCCATGAGCATGTGTAGATACATCTACTTGCATATACCCATGTATGCATTTACTCATATGTGTGAGTTTATCATAGACACACACAAACACACACACACACACACACACACATATTATGTATATATATCATCGATATAAATATAAAAATGCAAGGAAGGACTTTCACTCGACATAAAGACTTAATCGCATTCCTCAATCATATCATTCATAGAACAAGATCATAACCCAATATAAACATTCACAACCAAAACTAAAGATCACTTACCTTTCATTTAAATTGACTCGACTCAACTTATACCAACTAGGGTGGTGAGTGTGTGTATGCTCAATTAGACTCATTAAGGGTTACTAGACCAAGATCCTCTCCTGAGTGATACTCCCCCTCTCATACCTAATGGCTTGACTCCTTCCTGCATTCAACTTAGTGCATCTAAAAGGTAATTATCCATTCAAATGAATTCCATTTACATCATAAATCATTTGCATCATCAAAGCATGTAAGTATTCACATTGCAATACCTATTCATACATCACATTTCCATTAGTATAAAACATAATCATACCTTCAAAAGAAATAACATCTTAATGCATATTTTCAAGTATTTCATTCACCCATTTAATCATTCTAAAGTCATGATTTACATTTATCATCATATTTACTCATGAAGGTAAAATTAACTCAATAACTCAGAAATAGGGTGTAACACTACATATTAGGAGATTGACAACAAACATCCCCCTTTTCTTAACATATCATGTGAAGATGAAATTCAAAAAAATTGGGCATACCTTGAGCTATTGGAAACTCAAAGAGAAACATAAAAACATATCAGAGGTCTCCTAATGAGAAGAAAGGAAATTTTTTCTTATGATGATTTTGAAGATCATAGTGACAAGGATGCTTAGATATAAATGGATAATATGAGTATTGGTGGAAAATATTGGGATAAATATTATGATGCAAATTCCCTCACCCATGTCCTACTTCTCAAAATATGTCATATAAATATGATATTGAAAAATAATAATTGTTAGACCGCATAAAAAATGACACAATAAATTATAGAAAAGTTTGAACTAAAAGAGACTCAAATAGAAACAAATGTTATGATTTTTGTTAGAGGATAAAAAGAGGTAGATCTTGTAATGCATAAAATTTTAACATGAGACCTCAAGATGTGGAAATACATTAAATTGTTTGTTATCTCATTTCTCATATTTTTTCCTATAGAGAAGAAGTTAAACATGAATAAGAGGTGTTAAATATCCTTGAGAAAGAACAATGGCTTCTTATAGAGATATAATTTCAAAGAGCTTGACTTGCTACTCCTAGGAATCCAAATTTGTACTGAGTGATCAAGGATGAAAATATTTTGTACATATTTTTTTGATCACTATTAAGATGAGAATCATCAACATGATATGTTGGGATATAACTCTATTGAAGGAGAAGATGAATGTAGCGAGTATGATATTGTAGAATTGAAGTTTCAAGATGAATATAGTGTTGATCGATATCAATATAAGTTATGAAAATAATTAAAGAAAACTCATCAAGCTATACCAATAATCTAAACCTCCATTTGAAGCTAAGGTACCCCTTATAGATGTAGTAGTTAGGTAGGCCCAAAAAATAATAATAGCTAGAGGATACACATGTGCTTGCACAAAAAAGTGATAGTGTTGCTAAATCAAGTACAATTTTTATGTGTAGTAGTAAGAACTTACAATGAGTAGAGGATACTTGATTAGACAATAATATTACCTAGAAGGTAATAGAGAAAAATATAAGGTTTTGGTGTAACAATGGGTATTGAAAAGAAAATAGGTGCTAGAAAATCATGAACATGAAGCTTATGAGGGAGATAATTCAATTGATGAGGCACAAGTGCTACATGTAGGAAATGAGTTGGAGGAACCAAATATTCCTTCTTGTAGTCAAGTCATTCCTTACATCTTTGATGCAAATGACCTGATCTTACCATATGATCGAATGAACATATCTTGTGAAAAGGTCAGTGCCATATAGATTAAAGAGGAATACCTATACATTGAGGTGGACAATTGCAACATTATAAAACTTCATCTATTAATGCTAGTTCAAATTTTCTCTTCATAAGTCATGATGATGAAGAGACCATTATTAGTTGAACCTCTTTTTTCTTATTAATTTTAAAGAATTAATCATCTTGAGCAAGGAGTTGGCTGATGTGTATTTACAAACCAAGGAAATTCTTCAAGATACACCAAATTTGGTAAGTTCAAAATTTTCTTAACATTCTCATTTTTCCCCTCTACCACATCATAAGGTACATTTGTTATGCTCCAAATGAATGAATATGGGTATGAACAACCCATTTTATTGATTATTAGATCGTCACATGATGGAAAGTGGATATTTGCACCATTGGATGATAAGATAATATTTGAAGAAGATATGGGTAAGATCTCATTTGAGCTAATTTGTTAAGAATACATTGATGCACCAATTAGCTCGATGCCTCTTGTGTACATGCTACTGCATAATTTCCTGTAAGTTTAGATGCAATAAAATTTAGTGAAGCATGTTTAGAATATGAATCCACCCTTTCTTACCTCAAGAATGATCCAAAAGGTAGATATATAATACTCTTCTTGGATAACATGAGTTATCCCCTAGATAGAATGATAGTTAGCAATGGGTACCTAACTTTTAGATTTGGAGGTATGTACATTGATGCTAGGGAATAGTCAAAATTTGTTTTTACTCAATTATTTTTAGTGGAGAATAATATGTCCCATGACATGGTCATATAAATATTCTAATGGGTATCATGCTTGTACATAGTACCTCAAGATATTGGCCAAATAATTGGTGTGGGTGTTGATCCATGATATATTGGATTAGTAGTTATTTTGTAAGGGTTGGTTTCACCCTTTACATATTATGTTTTATTTCATGTCATGTCTCATCTTTTAAATATTGTGTTGTATGTGCAGTTGTGCAACGTTGATCCTTGTTTAAGCACACAAGCATTTTTATCCCATCTCCTTTTGGTCCCCTATATTTGTTTACTATTAGAGATATATGCATTGCCACTATGCATACAAGAGGAACATGTCCCCAACAAGAGCCACTATTGATGCTCAAATTTGTGGGAACCATAAAAGCATAATTAGATAAGTTTAAACCATCTTGTGCACCTACCTAGTGATCCACCATTAATACCGAATTAGAGAAAAAATAAATTGGTCCCCTTTTAATATTTTCCAATTGTTCAATATGGTTCTTGGGTGTGTTTATGTGTTTATGGTCTTTGATTGTCCTTCCCCAAGTATACACTTGTAGGAAATCTTCAGATCTAAGAACCAAGTCCAAGGGTTCTAGGTTACTTTAGAACCTTGATCCCTACCCATTCACGTTTCCATGCTCTCCTTCTACCTTCCTCATCAAACCTCAATCCATTGGATAGACATCTAAACTTAGCACTTGATTCCTTGGTGCCAAGTCCATTTGATATTCCATCTGTCACCCCCTATGTAGTTTATTATTTATCCCCCAAATCTTGAAGCTTAAAGAGAACTTTATAATTTGACATCATATCCTTGATGCCAAGTCCTCCTTGTATCCTAGTCCTTGCTCTTTCCTTTCCCATCCCTCTAGTCTCAATTATCACATGCACTTCACTTTCATGACAATTTGAAACTCTTAAGAACCATGCAACTCAAAATCCGATTTTGTTATGCCCTTCTCCTTAGAACCTAGAACTTTATGAGGACTTCAAACCCTGGCACCATGTCCTCGATGCTAGGTTTTCCCTAGTCCCTAAACCTTGCAATCCCCTTGCTCCTATTCCAAGTGATTCCTCTTTTCCTTCACTCCCCATGAGGTTTCGGTCTTGGTCTATGTTCTCTTGTCAGTTCCAATTTACTCCATGGGCCCATAGTTTAAGTCTTCCCCTAATCCTTTTGTTCTTGGTCCATGTTCTCTACCTAACCCTTGGCCTTCTCCTTTTCTTGGTTTCCTTCTCCCAACTTCATCTTAACCCTTAAAACTTGACCCTTCTATTATGTTGCAAATGTCATTTCCCTCCCTACTCTTAGTTCACTTTAATTGGTTAATCCTTTCCAATTCGTCAAGTCCCTTTGAGACCTAGACTCTTGCTAGATACCTAACTAATCAATTTTTTTTAAGGCCCACCTAAAAATTATCAAGTGGCTAGTTTTGGCATAGAAACCCTTGAAACCCTATTTCACATACATTCATGGCTTTCCCATCACTCTATTGAAGCCAAATTTGACCCTACAACCACAAATTCCTCCTTTCTCTCCTAAAATTCATATATTCAAACTTAATTCCATAATTTCTCATGGAGATCTAATCCCGTACAATAGGGGTGGCCATGCTAACACAAATATGATCATTGAGGTTCCAACCACCCTCTTCAACTTGAAAATAATCTATTCCATTGATTTTTTAGGTCCCATGAATCTAGATAACTCCCACTTGTGACATCCATGTTCTTGGGAAAACCTTGCAAGATTATTTTATGATTTTCACCTCCACCCAAAGCTCCTATGAGCTACTCAATGTTAGGGAAATGTGAACTATAAATAAATGTTTAATATTCTATATTCAAAGGTTTTGTCATTCTTATTTCCATGGAACATAGGTTGTAGAGAGTATTCTAGGGTTTCAATAGCTGTACATATCTATCCAACATTTGGGAAGTGCAATCTAAAAGTTGCAGAGTAGTAGCTAATTGAAGCATATATATGTAAGATTGTATCTCCTTGGCTAGTTGTAGACATTTTACAAATTTCTATGAAAAACATGATAGGTTTCTCCTTGTTTGTAGTTTTCTTTCTCCACGGCTCTAGTATGATTGTAATTTAAATTTGATGTGTCACAACACTTTAATTCAATATAAATTATATTTATAATGGTCAATTTCTTATTTAATATATGAGTGTTTTCACATTTGGAGAAGGATTTTTAATTAGACTTGATTTCTTGGTATCATACATTCATTGTTATTTCTCATGTTTTGTTCATATGGTTGAATGCAACTCTATAACCCACATAAGGCACTAGTATTGAAAACTTGACAAGATCAATTTTCTTAAAATGAAAAAAATCATTCACTAATAGTATAGGAGTAAGAAGTAGATTTTTATTCATTTCATAATTTAGTGTTATATCCAAGGAAATATCTCAATTAAGGCTTAGTAGTTTTTATTTTGCTCAATCACTCTTTACATTTCTATATTAGACTACTAGAGGTCATAAAATTAGGCTAGTCTTTGATTTAGTGATAGAATTTGGGGTCGTATCATACATATAGATACTACTAATATTTTCTTATTGTGTGATATCTTTAGTTACGGTTAAATATTATGAAATATAACCTCTAGGAACACCCTCCTACATCCAACTAAGCTCAAAGTGTAGGAGAGACTATTTACTCTCATTCATTGGCCTTGAACCCTCTATAGTTTATTGTTGAACCCTAATTTTACCTTCTTGAAAATAAATCCTTGTCCTTGAAGGTAAGATATATTTTTAGGATTTTAGACCCACGGTTTTAGGAAGTAAAAAATATTTTGGGTCAAATTATGGACATCTGAGAGTGTTGGAATCCATGAGCACATATGTTAAGACTCAAAAAGGATTGGATTAAAGTACTACTAGGCATAAAGTGGACGAGTTTAAATAATTAGAAACACAAGAACTCACAAAATCCTCATATTTGAGGCCAAATTTTCTCTTATTGTTTTTTTGCAACTCCCAAACTCTCATTATAAATTTTGATTAAGAAGAATTTGAAGTATTTTTAAGACCATACTTAAATTCTGGAACTTTTTTAAAGTATATATTCCCCTTTTATATTAAAAAAAAATGTACTAAATTTTTTCCTTATAAAATGCATTGTATATATCATTTGTACTCCTTGTTTTATTTATGAAAACATTGCCCTACTTAAGATCAATCAATGCTATAATATATATTACTCTCTTTGTTTTTGTAAAATATTTTGTTAGTACATTTTTGTTGCAAGCATTTGATTAAAATAATTCCCTTTTTAAACATGCACTAATGAAAAAAGTAGGGCCCATGCAAAATATTCAAATTGACTACCCTCTTTTAATTTTCTCCTTCAACTTAGCATGCAATTTACTTGTAATATTCTTGTCCAATTGATCAAAGGAAAACAACTTTGAAATTTAAAAACTTTGATTTTATTGTAGTGGAAGTACAAAAGTTGGGGTCATAAATGATAGGCCAACAAAGATTCACTCTACGATTGTCTATTCTCTGGTTAATAATTTTCTTGATCTTTATGATTTAGTCTTTCTAGATGTGATTTTATCTTTTACTATTGCTCACTTTTGAGTCTTAATATTTGTGATGATACTTTCTTTTTGAATTTGGTGTGATGCTATAAAGCAACTTGGAGATTCTTCTGTGCAAGTGTTGAAGCATGAAGCCTTCCTAGATCTAAGATAGTTTGTTTTAAAGTTAAATTATAAGATTTATAGATATAAAATATATAGCAATGTAGTTTCTTACGTACAATATTTGTTCAACTGTAATATCGAATGTCTCAATTGCTTTTTGATTTAATGTAAATAAGCTATTTTCAAATTCCAAGATGATTTCTAGTTTTCTAGGGCTTGACTTTAAATATGTCATCTTATATATTAAATTTAAATATTTTGGTGGATTGTGATCAAATTTAATAAGAGAGTTGGCTTGGGATGAGCAAAGAGAATGTTTTGAATAAACAAAACATAATCATAAGTTTAGTTCTCTTTAAAGAACAAAATCATACTTGTAATTCAATCTAGAATGCAAAAACTAGCATGATTCAAAATAGGTTCATGCCACTAAAATTGAAATAAATGACAAATAATAAATTTATTATGTTTTATCAATTTGTAAAAAAATAAATTAAATTAAATGAATTAAAACAATATATATTAATACATAATGAAAATTTATATAATTAATTTTCTTTTTCTCTCAACTTTATTTCTTAATTACTTTATATTGGTCTCTTCTTTCATGATTGTAGAATTTATTATTATTTATTTAGTCATGAAAATTTGTGATCGCCTCAATAATACCCCCAATACTAGATGACAATTCAGTGTACCTTACCTACTAAAAACTGTTGTCTCTAGACCATTTCAAGATTGCTCTTTTGAAATGGTAAATTGAGATAAATGAGTAGAAACAAGAAGAAAAAGACCGTTGCGACATTTCAACTTTTGTCTATATCAACAACCTTTGTTCCTTATCGTTTAACAGCCTTTTTCAGCTGAATGAATGTATCTTGCATTTGGAATGCAGATCTTCATCTTCTCAGTTAATTTTCTAAAAGCTGCTCATTGTTCAATGTTTATGGCCTTTATAATGGACCACCGCCTTGTATATAACTCTGTTTATACATCTTTAGCTTATTTAGTATAATATTACATACACGTTCAGCATTGCAAAACTTATCATGACACATTTGTTTGTCACTTAACAGTTGGGATTGAGATGCAACTGAATAAAATACGGGATATTCTCACAACCGCAGGCCAGTCATCTCTCGCAGTAGTAATTTATGGTTTTGGAGGCCTTGGAAAAACCACACTCGCAGAAGCTGTGATTTCAAAAATGGATCTCAAGAATCATAAATACACACGTTTTGAAATATATCAAGAGCAAGAGAGGAACGATTTGACAAGATCACAGCAGCAAATTCTGAAGGATTGTTTTCCAGATTATAATGGTGGGCAACCGATAATGTTGAGAGATTGCAAAGATGGTCAAGGTCATCTGATGGAAGCTTTTAAATGTCAAAAAGAAAAACCTATTGAAAAACCTATTTTTCTTTTCACTGATAATGCATTACGGTCAGGAGACTTGAAGAACCTTCTGCCCGAAGACTTGGGAGGCCTTCCCCAAGGTAGTAGAATTCTGATAACAAGAAGAAATTTAGCAGCTACAGATATGTTTCAAGAACAGCCCAACTTGGTGCGCAATGACTATTGTCTCAACCCTCTGCCCGATGAAGACGCATCGAAAATTTTGTTCAAAGACCCAACTAAATGTGCAACCATCAAAGAAGAAGATTTAAATAGAATCCTAAAAAATTGCAGCGGGGTACCGCTGGCTCTCAAAATTGTTGGCGCTCAATTACATAAGCAAAATTATCAAGTTGATAGGTGTACTGACATCTTGGAAATTTTGGAAAAAGGGGATACAATAAAAGAAGAAAAGCTGAGCGAACGCCTTGTTGATTTTGTGTATGGTGAGTTGGAAGAGTACATTCAGGAAGCCTTACTTGACATATGCTACTTCTTCAGCAAATGGAGTCGTGAGAATGTGGAGTATATTGTGGGAGCAACTGCTGTTACATCTCTTCTTGAGGTTGGATTGATCACTTCAACTCCTAAGCAAAGGCAAAAGCAGTCATATGGCGGCTTCGAGACCTACGATTCCCTTGGGGAGGAGTTAATTGTTCACGATATCATCACAGCAAAGGCAAAAGGCTTAGCAAAAGGGAATAGAATCTTAGATTATCCATCCCTATGTGAAGCGGCAGAAGAACAGGTAAAGGTTTATTTACCCAGGTATCCCCTCCAATTACGTGATTGATAGAATACAAGTTTAAAATTATTTACTCTAACCAAAGTTAGTGCTTTTGCAGAGGCTCAATCAAATTAAAGGAGTCTGGCTTGTTAACGAGGAATCTGAACACGTTATTGAGGAAAGGCACTTAAATCTAATGAGAAAATCATTAAGAGTTCTGGCCTCGGGAAAAGAAATGAAAGTGAGCACAGTAAGTCCGATGAGATTTGAAGAATTGAAGTTTCTTCAAGTATGCCGTGAGTTACCAGTGAAGTTGGAGAAGCTTGATAAATTGAGGGTGTTCCATGGGTCTTTCTTCATCGAAGGTGGAGTTAGTCTGTGTAAGGCAAGTCTTCTGTCTTCAATTACATTTGATTATTTATACATTTTGATAATTTCGTAGCTATGTTTTGACAATTGGAATCTCTATGCAGCTTCCTAAAAGTTTTTTGTCAATGAAGGTCATTTGCCTATTTGATTCCACTGAACGCACAAACTCTCAGATCACAGGAGCTCCTTCGTGTCCCCTTCTAGAAAAAATAGATTTCAGTGAATTGGAGGAGCTGCCCAAACTACCGGAGGGGTTTAATCGGTTAGTAGCATTGAAAATTTTAATTCTCGATGGTAAGGAAGAAATGCCGGAGCTGCCTGAGGAAATCTGTCATCGGCCTGCTTTAGAGGTACTAAGTATGAGAAACTGCGGGGATTTAAAATGTCTGCCAGAATCTTTTGGACAGCTAAATATTTTAACATATTTGGACTTGTGCTATTGTACCCACTTTCAAAATTTGCCTGATACTTTTGGACAACTCACAGCATTAAGGGACTTGAATTTATTTGGGTGTAAAAAGTTAGAAGCTTTGCCTGACACCTTTGGACAACTCACAGCTTTAAGGGACTTGAATTTATCTCGGTGTGAAAAGTTGGAAGCTTTGTTTGACACCCTTGGACAACTCACAGCTTTAAGGGACTTGAATTTATCTCACACCTTTGGACAACTCACAGCTTTAAGGGACTTGAATTTATCTCGGTGTGAAAAGTTGGAAGCTTTGCCTGGCACCTTTGGACAACTCACAGCTTTAAGGGACTTGAATTTATCTCGGTGTGAAAAGTTGGAAGCTTTGCCTGACACCTTTGGACAACTCACAGCTTTAAGGGACTTGAATTTATCTCGGTGTAAAAAGTTGGAAGCTTTGCCTGACACCTTTGGACAACTCACAGCTTTAAGGGACTTGAATTTATCTGGGTGTAAAAAGTTGGAAGCTTTGCCTGACACCTTTGGACAACTCACAGCTTTAAGGGACTTGAATTTATCTGGGTGTAAAAAGTTGGAAGCTTTGCCTGACACCTTTGGACAACTCACAGCTTTAAGGGACTTGAATTTATATGGGTGTCAAAAGTTGGAAGCTTTGCCTGACACCTTTGGACAACTCACAGCTTTAAGTGAATTGGATTTATCTTTCTTTGAGTTAAAAGCTTTGCCTGACACCTTTGGAAAACTCACAGCTTTAAGGGACTTGAATTTATATTACAGTGATAAATTAGAAGCTTTGCCTGACACCTTTGAACAACTCACAGCTTTAAAAAACTTGAATTTATTAGACTGTTTTAAGTTGAAAACTTTACCTGACATCTTTGCAGAATTTAGAGTGTTCAGATGAATTAAAAAGTATAATGCAGAGCCAAATAAGTAGCCAGGTGCGTCCTTTACAAATCTTTGAGGTATAATACATTTTAACATCAAAGAGGAGAAGTTGCAAGTTCTCATCCAAAGGCAGCATGTGCCGATAGAGATGCTGGCACGCTAATGTTTGAAAAGATATTTAAAAGAATATTTTTTTATGAGATTTATATTAAAAAAATATGTACCATGTATTAGAATACCTAGTATGGATTTGAAATAATGTTATTTAAAAATTGTAAAAATGATATTGAGTATATATATTTAATATATTTATTTTAAGTATTTTTTTTTTGTTTTCTGTTGAAAATTAAATAACAGAATTTATTTATTCAATATATTTTTTTATGTAATTTTAAATTATTTGGAATTTGTTTAGTATGAATGTAATTTTTTTTTTTAAATAATAAATTTAATTTTTTATTCAATTATAAAATAAGTTAGAGGTCGATTATAAATAGACAATAAAAGAACTATTATTAAGATCGATCATAGTTCAACATTTAAAATTTGCTATAAGATCTTCTTTCTATTTGATGCTTTGATTACCAATGCATGGATTTGGATAATGGATATTATGATGTAGCCTATGATGAATATGATGAATGAGGGGTCTAATTTTATGAACCAAAGCCTTGAGATAGTAAGACATCTTGAGATCTTTGGAGTTGATCTTCATAGGGTTCAAATTATCCATTTGCTCATCCATTAAGTGCCTTCTCTTATCACTTTATATTCTTGAATGAAACAATTGAGTATCTACATTCTCTAGTAAATCCATGATGGCTAAAATAAGGTCTTGAAGATTTATTTTTCCCAATTAGGTTTCCTAGACACACCCATTTCTAATGGTAACTAGATTGTAAATAATAGAAACAATAGGAGTTATGGATTTATGCAAGTTATCATTCTAACACCAAGGCATATAAGAGGACGAATGATGAGTAGTATTTTCATGCAAGGGATCCCTTGAGATATAGGCCTTCTTACTCAAAAAAGTCTCCTCAATGCTAGCCTTTTTCTTTGCTTTTGAGATGGGTGATGTCGATATTCAATATTTTCATTACTAAAATTGTCCAATATCTT
>VDFB02270651.1:578976516-579054786 GCA_007258455.2 Sequoia sempervirens | reverse complement strand
AGCCATGACCTGCATGAAATGAGTCTCCATGTGTCATTTTTGCCCCTTTTTCACCATTGTTGTTGCCTCTGTGTTAGCTTCTCATGATGAACTTAGATGTGTCTTTTTAGTTTGAAAGAAAACTTTAGATTTTGATGCAAAATGATTCATTGTCATTGTATAGTGTGAGCGTAATTGAAAGCTCTAGTTTGTAGCAAAAAAATATTTGTTTTCCTGTGAGCATCAAATGCTTGTTTTGCAAATGCACTTCTTTTTTTGTAAAATCTCTTGAAAACTGAAACCCCAAAGTGGGTTTGTCATTGTAAATAAACTCCTGCATTTGACATTTCCTTTAAGAGTACTATACTTTGTCCTTTATTGATGATATCTCCTCATGTTACTCAACATTCATGATAACCCCTTTTGAGGTCTCAAACACTTTGACAAAACACCACTATATGAAACTTTGGCACCATGATTGTCACTATACATATCCAGCAAGGTGATTGGAATATTTGCTAAGAGGACAATGTCCATCTTCATCTTTGGAACACTGCTCTTGACATTCATGAAATGGCTACTTTCTTTTCACAAGATAATTGTCTTCTCAACCTAGTGGCTACTTGTTATGCATAGCACTGCCTTTTATTACCTCATAAGTCATTTATGCTTGATTGTCTTTCAAGTGCATAGATAAAGTGAAGATAAACCTGTAGCCTTTAATGGTATTGCTCTTATTCATGACTATACTCTGTTCCCTTGAAGAACCATGATTTATGATGGTTTCTATGATGACTATCTTCAACAAAACATTCCTTTCCTTTTCTTGATTGCCAATACCATTTCCAAAACTATTCACAGTCCTTTTTTATTCTATTATCATGATTTGCTACTTCAATTTATCATGGATTGAAATGCAACCTTCTCCTTAAGCTTGGATTACATTATCTATCTTTGACATTGATGCCATAACACTTATTATTGTGCCATGCCTTTTGCTTATCTCAGAATGCATTTTTTCTTGCCATACAAAATTGTTATTTTTCATTGATTCTTGATGTCTTGTAGCACAAATGACCATACATACTGGGTGATCCCACAATAGTGGTTTACAATTTTTGGATAAACTGGACACTGAATTTTTTTTTTAACTAAATATTCACATTCGGGCACCTATAGCGATTAAACCATGAGGAATTTGAAGATGATGCAAACTAGAGTCTCATCACATTTTGTCTGTAGATTCTAAAAATATTTTTTTCAAATTTTTTGGAATCAGCTTGCACTCTTTTTTCCATCTCCCACGAAAACTGGTTTTTTTCAAAAAACAACATTTTTTAGAAGTGACGCATACCGTATAATGCATAACTTTTTTTTCCTTAAAGGATAAAATTATAATTCTTTTGAATTTAGATTTGTAACTCCGATATCTAGTGCTTCCACTTGGTTAGATAGTTTTTTATTGAGTATTTTTTCTTTAATCAAGTGTGAAATTCAAACCAATTACAATTTAGACATAATGCAACCGTATAATGCATAAATTTTACTGTATGTATTAGAATTCTTTTTTTTTTTTGGTTGGATCAAGGACTGCAATATCTAGTGCACTCATATTTTTACAATTTTTTTTTGATAATCTTGTATTTTTCCACATGTGCAGAACAAAGAGTTTCGTTTTCAGTGAAAAACCTATATTTAATAAAACTTTAAAAGCAAATAGATAATAAAATCAAAACATATTAAAATTATATTTGTTGGATAGCCTACTTTGAGGGAAACCTGATACCAGTTGGGTTTCTGAAATCTCCTCCATTTTCATTCTCAAATTGAGCTTCGAAGTGAAAAATTCTGAGCAATTTCGGTGCCTAAGAGGGTGGAGGTGAAAATAAAGGGATTCGGTCGAACAACTGTTCGGTTGAATAAAATTCAAATGTTCGGTCGAATAGGAGTTCGACTGAAGGAATGTTCGACTGAACACATTTTACATATAATAAAAAAATGGATTTAAAGGGGGTTCGGTCGAACATGATAAGAATGTTCGGTCGAACCCCCTCTATTAAATATATATTTCTTTCTTTTGCACATTGTATCTTATAATATTTAATATTAATATAAATGTAAATTATATTTTTTTAAATTATAATATATAATATACTTAAGGGTAGGGGGTAGAGGAGTGAGGGGGGGAGTGGGAGAGAGATAAAGGGTACGGTTTAAGGGTTAAGCATAGAGGGGAGAGAGGGAGAGGGGGTAGGAGGGAGACTTGAGAGAGAGAGGGGGAGGGAGAGAGATAAAGGTTAGGGGGGTGTACAAGGGTTTATGGTTTAAGGGTTAAGGGTAGGGAGGGGAGAGGAGAGGGGGTAGAGGGGGAGAGGGTTTGAGAGAAAGAGGGGAGGAGAGAGATAAAGGGTAGGTTTAAGGGTTAACGATAGAGGGGAAAGAGGGAGAGGGGTTAGGAGGGAGAGACTTGAGAGAGAGAGAGAGGGGGGAGTGGGAGAGAGATAAAGGGTGGGGTTTAAAGGTTAATGGTAGAGGGGAGAGAGGAGAGGGGGTAGGAGGAGGAGACTTGGGAGAGAGAGATGGGGAGTGGGAGAGAGATGTAGGTTTAAGGGGTTATGGGTAGAGGGGAGAGAGGGAGAGGGGTGGAGGAGAGACTTGAGAGAGAGAGGGGAGGGAGAGATATGTAGGGTTTAAGGTTAAGGGTAGAGGGAGAGAGGAGAGGGGGTAGGAGGGATAGACTTGGAGAGAGAGGGGGAGGGAGAGAGATAAAGGTGGGGGGGGCATGCTGCCTAGGGTTTAAGGGGTTAAGGGTAGAGGAGAGAGAGGGAGAGGCAGGAGGAGAGACTTGAGAGAGAGAGAGGGGAGTGGGAGAGAGATAGACAGTAGGGTTTAAGGGTTAAGGGTAGAGGGGAGAGAGGGAGAGGGGGTAGGAGGGAGAGACTTGAGAGAGAGAGGGGGGGATTGGGAGAGAGATAAAGGGTAGGGGGTACAAGGGTTTAGGTTTTAAGGGTTAAGGGTAGAGGAGATAGGGAGAGTGGGTAGGAGGGGGAGACTTTTAAGAGAGAGATGGGGGAGTGGGAGAAAGATAGAGGGTAGGGGGTACAAGGGTTTAGGGTTATAGGGTTAAGGGTTTAAGGGTTCTAGGGTTTATTTTTTTATTTGCATTGATTTATATTTTATATATGTGTACAATAATTTTATAATTAAAGATAATACTTAATTTTAAAATTTACATAATTTCCCATGGAACAATTCGATGGAACAAATTTTATGTAAGTTGTATTTAATTGTATATAAGATTCTTGAACTTAAGAATTCCATGAAACAAATATAAGTTGTATATAATTGTAATTTAGGAAAAATGATTTTAAAAAACTTCACTAGGTTTCAAATAAGGATTGAAAGCATATATATGGGTTTACATGCAACCAAAAAAAGTGAGAGATGATGCTATCAAAGATTCTTGAACTTAAGAATTTTCCATGGAACAAATATGTACATATAATTGTAATTTACACAAAATGATTTACAACTATGTACAAGTTACTATAAGTTCTCATTTGAACATGTATAGGGTTACAAGTGAACTTGAAAACCATGGATATAATCTAAGTCAAAGATTCTGGTTCAGCCCGCTCTTCAATAACATGTAGAATTTTTTGATGATCATCACTATCTAGTCTCCATTTTCTTCAGCCACGTGCATGTGGAACTGCATGAAGATGTAGGGTGGTAGCAATTATTAAGTGACTATATTGATATACCTTGTTATCAGGTTGATAGTAAACAAAATGTATCCCATGCTGAACAACTTTGACTTCTTTTAATGTCCCTTGCACTACAACAAAACCTACATGGTAAACATGAACCTAAGGTAAGACATATGAACGTGTGCAACACTTTTCCTGCTCAAGATTTGTACAATATATATTTAATGTTTATAATGTAATGTGCACATGTGAATACAATGTATATAAAATTTTAAATTCAAACTCACCTGTGGGAAATGACATTCCATCACTTGTTTTAGGTTGTGTTAGCTTATTCCTCTCTTCTATGTAACGCAATAAATAATAGCTAACACCTTCGATGTTTCCAAGCTCTACTATGACTGTAAAAACATCTCCTGTACACCAAATTTACACAAAAAAATTCTAAAAAAATTAGAAATGTCTCTAAATATCATTAACTAGATATATATAATATTTAAATTATTGAAAACTTACACATGTACCTTTTCTAACCAATCCTGAAATATGGTCATAATCAATTGAAATCAAAGGAATGTCTTCAAATATTTCTTCCTCATTTTCATCATATGTTTCTGAAACAACTAGTGGCACTGTATCCCATTTACCAACATATCCAAGTTCTTGATTGTTGCATGCATAATCAAAGTTTCCCTCAATACACTCAGTGCAAAAAAGAGTAATCCCTTGTGTCTAATGCCCATCCATGTAACTATCTGAACTCCTAACACAATGCAAAGATCCTATTTTTTCTACCCTCTTGCATCCATACATCAATCTTCTATCCACACCTAGATACATGTACAAAAAAAAACTTATGTGAACAAATATGTATATATATATAAATTTTAAATTTAAATAAATTCAAATGTTTGATTTAATGTAATTTATATATACCTGATATCTCCCAAAACAATCTATGTGGAATGTGTTGGTTTGTTCTTGAAGATGTGCCAACCACATTTGATTCAAAGTGTTTCTTGCACCTGTTGTCACCTAGAATTGCACCCTGTGCAAAGTTTACAAGAAACTGAGCGTTCTAGAGCAACATGGGATCATCTCAAGGCTGTGGGTCACCTATGGCTGAAATGAACCTCTGGAGAAGGTTGGATTCCTTTGGGTATCACCTAAACTATTGCTTCTTTGAGAGGAAAGAGGGAAGAGATGCATAAAAATGGAAACTAAACCTATGGTGATACACCGTATTAATGAGAAATCATGAAATGAACATAGTAAAAACACACACTTGAAGGCTTAAATTCAATTGATTTACATACCTAGAACAACCTCTTTCAGATTTAATGCTTTAGTCCTAACAGGTTTGACCCACACATACACCTTGGGAAGGAAAGATCAATTTCACAACCTTAACACACAAATGCAGAAATGTGAAAACATAGTTATAGAATTGCATGTGCAAAAGAAAGATACAAAAATGAGAATCAATACAAGCATGAACATAAACTTCCAAGGTAAACTCTATATTGTATTTAGGATTCCAGTTGAGTTACATAAAACATACATTGACTGAGAAAGGATTGATTGAAAATCACTAACTCTTCAGAGTGTGCAATCAGAACTATTTACAAAAAGTAAAAAAATGCCTTATATACAGACTGTATGTCGGCCCCTTAGGGCTTACAAAAATATCCCAGTTCAGAAAAAGATCTATCTCAGATCTTTGATGAATTAAATGCAGAAGCTTGCATGTCCCTGTTGTTGGTGTCGGTGTGAAGAACTGCTCTTGGAGAAACCTTCTCCTGATCTTTTGTAGCATTAATTCTTCTAATCCATCGTGTCCAACTACCGAGTTCCCTGTTGAAGAGCCACATTGAATGCCCCCCGAGCTTAGAATAGATATATGTTGTATTCATGTTGCATTTGTCCCACGTTGGCATTCCACATTCTGACCAGACTGCCATGGCTCGCCTCAGATCCCTCTGGTTAGTCGAGCACTTTCCACGCGGGCCCTGCAGCTGGTCAAAAGTCCTTTTGAATGGAATTGCATCTTAGCAAGACACTAAAAGTGTCTTGCCGATGCAATTATTTGTCTCTGTAGCTTTAGAAGTCATGTTGATACCGCCAAAACCATCAGCAAGATAAACGGATTCAGTTAGAAGTCCCAGCGAGCACCATTGAGTCACACCGATATCCTTTTCATTTGGTACATCCATCACTATCAGCCAGAGATTATATGTTCGGGAAGACCTCCTAATGAGCCCTCCATCTCTCGATGAGCACATACACAATTGGTATGACTCTTGGTGATGACCTCTCGTCAAGCTCATTTCATTTTCCCCCGAGCTCACTCTTCTCCTCCGAGCTCAAGCTCCTTTGGCTTTCGGTGAGACACTGGTCTATAGGCTGGACTTTATACCAAGTGCCTCTTCACTCTTTGCCGAGCTATTCACTTTACTGTCGGTGAGACAACACCGAGTCAGGGATTCATCTTATCAAACTCACAAGACTATGCCGAGGTATATAACCTTCGGCGAGACTCCAGACAGTCGCCAGGACCTCATGGAGAAAGCCCCAACTCTTAGCAATACCAAATGTTTTGTTGGTGGGACCCCTACTTGTTTGCTTCAGCCTTCAAGACCCTTTGGTTGGGGAGACCCTCTCTGGTCATCATGAGGTTGTGCTGACGACACTTATCCTAGCGAGGCCTCACTTCATCTGTTCGAGCTCTTCTTTACCTTCGTTGAGACTCTCGCCGAACTCCTGCATTCTTTCTGAGCTCTTCTCACCCTTCGGCAAGACATTTGATGTCGGCGAGACATTAGCTTTAGTGACGCCACCTTTCCTATCAGAGAGACACTAAACCTTCGGCATGACCTCATGCCAAGCCTTAAAACCTTTGGTGAACTCTTCATTCGACAAGACATTTGATGTCAGCGGGACATCCCAGCAAAGTCCCTTAGTTACACTAAGGTTCTTTCGTGTCGGCGGGACTCCTGCCAAAGACAACTACATCGAGGCCCATCCTTTCCTTTCAGCAAGACTTTCGTCCTCGCCAAGACCTCCCGGCGAAGCCCCTTACTTTTTCCAAAAGAATCTCTCGCTCCGAGACTCTTCACATGTCGGCGAGACATTGAACCTTCGCTGGGACTTCTCACCAAGCACTGTAGGTCTCCCCGAAGGTCGTGGTCACCGAGAGTCTCGGCGAATGACGATTGAATGGCCTATCAGCCAAGGAAATCCACACAGTAAGAGGTTATGCCAAACCCTCTCTGTTATAGCGATAGGCTCTACAGGCTTGTTCGACATGACAAAAACTAGGTCCTAACGACCTGCTCAGGATGGAATAAATCAAACAGTCAGTTGGCCAGATAGTAGGAGAGTCTTGCCGACTTTCTCCTTGGACGATTTTCATGCCGAATCTTCCTAGGGTGGCTTCTCCCACTGAGTTCCCTATGACCTAGCAACAGATGTAGAGTCTTTGCCCTTGTGTGAATGTCCCATTGGCCTCTAAAGATCTAACATTTAATTATCTCACTTGATTTAATTGTAGGTGAAATAGAGGCAACAATTCTGGTGACTTTTGTGAGATGTTTGCCTTCTAAACACGAGAACTAGTGAATAGGCTTATCCATTGGGCATGGAGTTGTTAGAAAACTCAAAGAACAAATAAAACGTCAGTCTTGCACATGGCCTCAACCTCATGAGATTTATAGGACACAACAGGTTGCTAAAACAACAAGACAGGGGAAACTAAAAGAGAAAAAAAATACTGTGCTGAAACAACACTTATGGAAAACATAAAGCCTAAGCTATTATGTACAATAGATAGACCTGTCAGATTTGAAAATAGGGCTTAAGGTGTATCCCATTGACTGGGATAGGAAGCACTTCACCTTCTGTTGTAGCTAGTTGATATGCATTGTGCTCCTTATAGCCTGTGATAATAAATGGACCAGTCCACATATTGTCGAACTTGGTGTGATGGCCTAGTCTGCTTTTCAGAACATCCCATTTGAGCACAAGGTCTCCCTCCTTAAAAAACTTTCCTGTAGCCTTCTTATCAAAAGTCTTCTTTGTCTGGAGCTGATGATCCTCCAAAGTTTTCATTGCTCTGTCCCTTGATTCTTCGAGCTCCATGAGCTTTGCATACCTTACAGACATGGGGTCCTGCTCCTCAAACATCTCCAACTGGCGAACAGTATCAAGAGCCAGAAGCTCCACTGATAGTGGTAATCTTGCCTCTTTTCCATAGACCAACATATATGGTGAGTTACCAACATAACTCTTAGGGGTCACTCTATCTGCCCAAAGTGCATTCTTTAAACTGATTTGCTAGGTCCTTTGATTATCCTTTATGGTTCTTTTAATAATTTTGATGAGGCTCTTATTTGTGCTCTCAGCTAGGCCATTACCTTGAGGGTAGTAATTTGAAGATGTGCTCAAATGAATGCCATGCTTAACGTCCTAGTCGGTTACCCTTAGACCTGTGAATGCAAGGGCCTTATTAGATATGATGGAGTCAGGCACTCCAAACCTGGTGACTATATCTTCATAGAAATTCAACACTGAGGATTCTTTTGCTTCCCTCAATGCAACCACTTATGTCCACCTTGTAAAATAGTCAGTGGATGTAAGTACCCATTTGTGACCAAAACTGGAAGGTGGATTTATTGGTCCAATAAAATCAATGCCCCATCTCATGGAGGGCTGCTCTACTTGAATTGGATGCAGGGGCATAGTAGGCAACTTTTCCTTTCTTGAAAACAGATCACATTTGATGCACTTTCTTGACCAGGCATACACATCCTTGAACAAGTTGGGCCAGTAGTAACCAGCTCTCATGACCTTCCAGGCAGTAGTTCTTGGAGCAAAGTGACCTCCTGCAGCTCCGTCATGAAACTCATGAAGCACTTTTTCAATTTGGTCACTGTGAATGCATCTTAATAGGACACCATTCAGATCCCTTTTAAAAAGAACATTTCCCATCAACACATATGGTATGGAAAGCAGTCTAAAGTATCTTCTTTTGGCTCTGTTCAGACCTAATGGGCATTGACTAGTTTGTATAAATTGGGTCATCTCTTGGACCCAATTAGTTATCCCCATGGGCACATCATCTTGAGCATTCTGAGGCTCATTTGTATTGGCAAGCACAACATCCTTTTCTAGTTCACTTTCACTGCTCGACCCTGAAGTAAGCTATTCACAAAGACCTTTACCTCTAACTAGTTCGGTGATGCTAATATCTACATCGTACTCCATGACCTTAGTGATCCACCCTGCTCTTTTTTCATTCAGATCCTTATTCAACATAAATTCCTTCACACTTGAGTGTGCAACCAGAATATGAACCTTATTTTTTGAAAGCAAAGGTTTAAATTTCTTCAGACTTCTAATCACAGAGAGAACACGCTTTTCAACAAATGTATACCTTTCTTCGTAATCAGCAAGTATTTGGCTAAAGAAGGCTATGGGTTGCTCCAAATTGTCACTATTCTTTGGAACCAGAATAGCAGAGATTGCACCACTACTACCAAAAGCATATAAAAAGAAGTCTTTAGAGAAGTATGGGTTTACCAATGTCAGAGCAGATGCTAATGCCTCCTTAATTTCTCCAAAACTGTGCCTTGCCTCCTTTGTCCAACTGAAGACTGCATTTTTCTTTAACATGGTTGTTAGAGGTTGTAGCAGGTTCGCCACGTCTGGAATGAACCTTCTCAGAAAGTTGATCTGTCCCAGAAAGCTCTGTAGGCCCTTCTTGTGATTAGGCAGCGGCAACTCAAGTATGGCTCTAACTCTTTCAGGGTCAATAGTGATTCCCTGCTTTGACACTATGTGTCCTAATAGTTTCCCTTCGTGGACAACAAAGATACTCTTCTTTGGATTGAGGGAGATACCGAACTCTCTACATTTTTTAAACACTTGCCTAAGATGTAACAGATGTTCATTAGCATTCTTAGAATAAATTGTGATGTCATCTAGGTAAATCAGTATAATCTTGTTGATCAAACTTTGAAACTCCATGTCCATGGCTCTCTGAAATGTGGCACCAGCATTGGAAAAACCAAAAGGCATCCTTTTGTATGCCATGGTGCCCCATTTAGTTGTAAAAGCAGTCTTAAACTGATCTTCCTCTTTAACCAGCACCTGATTATATCCTGAAAAACCATCTAGTAAGGAAAACCTTTCAGAACCAGCAACCTCTTGTAAGATTTGTTCCATGGAGGGCAGTGGGTAGTGGTCTTTTAGAGAGGATCGGTTAAGATCCCTGAAGTCTACACAAAGCCTTATCTCACCACTTTTCTTTCTAACCAGTACAAGATTAGAAACCCATGAAGTGTGCTTGATAGGGAAGACAATACCCCCCTCAACTAGTTTAGTCAGCTCCTTAATCATTAGGGGCTCAAGTTTAGGATTCAAGGGCCTTTGTTTCTACCTTACTGGCTTGGCATTAGGTTCTAATTCAATTGTATGCTGAGCAATATGGGGATCATATCCTTTCAAATCTGAATACTCCCAAGCAAAGACATCATGAAACTCTTGGCACAAAGCAACAAAAGCTTGTCTATCTTTAGGTGAACAAAGTTTTCCTATCTTAAGAAGTTTACCTTTGAAAATCTCCAGCTCTTCATAGTGTTCTTCTTTGATTTGCAAGCCAGCTCTACCCTTTTTGAGCTGATCATCAGTACTAAAAATTGACTCTAAGGTAACCAATCCTTTGGGCAATTTGTTTGTCTTTAGCTATATGACTTGATCACCATACTGCTGCTTGAGTTTTGCTTGATTCACCATGGAGAACTGATCTTCCTCAAGCAAGAAGGAAAGGATTTGCTCATCACTGTCAAAGACTTGCCAGTGAATGTTATTGTCAGGAATTGAGGGTCTGACTACAACCTTCACATACTGCTGCACCTTCTCTTTTCTGATCTCGTTTGGAATATCAAACTGTGCTCCAATGGCTACAAGCCTGACAGCGTGCTTGTTCTAATTTCTTGGGATAGACACTAAATTAAAGGCGTCAAAATCTTCGAGCATGTTCCACACTCTGTTTCTATAAGACTTTAATGTGTCATTTTTAGCAACATTCAGGCCCCTTATTTGATTAACAATTAATTCATTGTCCCCATGGACTTTCAAGTTGGTTATTCCTCTCTTTCTTGCCCACTCTAGACCTTGAACAAGGCCTTCATACTTAGCAGTGTTATTGAGCATGCAAAAGCAAAATAGAATGAAGAGTAGTACCTATCACCTTCTGGAGAAATAAACATTGCACCTCATCCTGCTCCATTTTACTTCTAGAACCATCAAAGAACATCTCCCAAATTCCATTAAGCAGTTGCAACAACTGATCTGCATCTTTCTCCAAGTTTGGAATCTCTGTATTAGGCTCAAGAATGACATAGTTGCCCATACCAGCATTTTGAATGAGGTCTACAGGACTGTCTGATACATTTTCAACCACCCATTCATGCAGCAACACGTTAGGAACAACTTCTGATTGGAGTTCTTGAGCAGCAGCTAGTTCATTATCAGTAAAAACAACACAATTTGCATTTGCAGCAGAAGGAGCAGCATTGATGGGGCTTGGGTTATATGGCTCATTGTGGTCTTTGGCCAACCTTTCAGACTTGATGGTAACCTTAGTCCCATATCTTGTTCTAAATAGTATATGTGACCAATCAGCTGACACATAACCGCCTATCTTGGCTGTAAAGTCTCTAGATAAACACAAGGAAAAGAAAGGTGGAAGGTCTATGACACATATGTCTTGAGGGACTGAAAAATTTGGACAAGCATGCAAAGTGAGAATTAGATCCTTGATAATACCCAAAGTATTAACCGAAGTTCCATCCAATTGGATCACTCCCTTCTCCAAAGGTGGGTATTTTAGTCCAAGTTTGTCAGCAATCTGTTTTGGCATGACGGAGCTGCTGGCTCCACTATCTACCATATAGTTATGAACTAATTTATCACCGATAATCACTGACACATAGAAAGGAGGTGGCTTAACTCTTTTTTCATTCTCTATGCAAGGCTGCTAATCATTTCCCTGAGAATCATTCGTTAACACAGCTCTAACCTGACCTATTGGGGGCTCAGATTCATCAAACATTCTCAAACTTGATAGGGCTAATTGTAACATATCCTTTTGACCGGGGATGACTAAAGAATCCCACATAGACATGGTTACATTTGTCCTTTTCATACTATCAAGAATGTTAAAAGGTATAATTAAATTTTTATTGTGTACCTTTATGCCAGTATGATCAGCTTGTAAGCGTGGCTTCTCCTTGTCTGGGAGTTGCTGATCTCTTTGCCAACCACTAGTCACTCGAGAGGTAGATGGTTCCATAGCTGCCACCCTTCTTCTATTAGCTACTTGGTCCAGCTCGAAGGCTCTCTTCTTTGCCCTGGTGTTAGCTGCAATTGGAGAGCTATCCTCATTCAACCCACACAACTCTTGACCTTGCTAGTTAAGTAGGGTTGTATCATTACTGAATTTTTCCTGATGTTGTGGAGATGGCTCATTAGGTGTATGTGGTTGTGAACTTGACACATTTTGTACCATCAGTGCTTGATTGATGAGCCCATTTGAACAAGAGGCTTGATTATGAGGCTGGTTACACGGGTAGCACCACTCATAATCAACTGCTAAGTTGTTTTGAGTGGGAACCAGGTCCCTGACTGCACTAACAGGTGTTGGAGCATAGGCTTGAAAAGGCCTTGTGTTCACACTCTATCTTGGGCCCTGATAATTGCCCTGATATTGTTGTCTATTCCCTTGGAATTGTTGCTGTTGACCTTGAAAAGGCTGACTTGAGGCCTGATTTTGCTGTTGATAAGGTCTGGAATAGGTGTGTTGCTTTTCCAAGCTTACCAACTTGTTACCAAAAGTTTGTAAAAGACTTTTGCTCTCTTGTAACTCATTTGATGAGCTTGAAGCAACACTTTCTTGCTTATCAATGGTTGGAACAATAGCTGGTAGAGGTGTGAAAGGAGGTATTTGCAAAGGAATGTTTGCATGAATTTTTGGAAATATTGGCATTGGTGGCCTAGGAGCAAGCTTACCAGCTTGTATTAAGTTTTTTTTAGCTCTAATAGCTGTTTCAAAGGCATCTGGCAGAGATACTCCTCCCATTGACTGTATCATGATAGCTATATCACTATTCAAAGCTCTCAAAAAGTATATAAATGCATACTCTGGAGGTGGCCTCACTGTTGCAGGGATTCTATCCCAAGTTCTTTGAAATCTAAAGTTGAAGTCATTCATCTGCTCTTGCAGAGCCCTTTTAATTGTAGTCAGTTGCTCCAATAGAGACAAGTTGTCAGACCTGTCTTGGAATTGCTTATGAAATTTTTCTCCAAAATTGTCCCATGTTGCAATTGAACTAACTGGTAGGCTCCTGTACCACTGCACAGCTCTTCCTTTCAGTGAAGTAGCTAGCAATCTCACTACAACGTCTTCTTCGGTTATGTGGTGCACTCCGTATAACGAAGCCACATCTCTCAAATATTCAATTGGAGTGGTTTGGTCTTCTCTCATGAAAATTAGCAGACTCTTCAAGGCTGTGATTGGAATATCATTGTGTTGCACCAAGTTCAAAGGACTCCCTCCATTGAAAGCAATGAAGGGTTGATTCCTCGAAGTGGCCATTAAAGGTATTTGAGGTGGATTTTTTGGTGCAACGAACTGAGACCTTATAGGTGGAGGAGTGGACTGAGTTCTTCTAGCATGGATGATTTTTGTTCTCCACCTTTTTTCAACTCTGCCTTGTCTTCTTGGTGGTGACAGCTGCAATTATTCAAAAGGGTCTGAGCTACTTCTTGTTCGAACTCTTTTCATATACTATAGAAGGCGTGGATTTATGGAGTTCTTCCTCTTTGTGGAGTCGCCAAGTATGCCAAAGGGCTTCTATAAAGCATGATAATTCACTGGTTGCATACCAAACCAGTAGTTAAAAAAAATTCCTGTCCCACTGGGTGTGCCAAAAAATGTTGTCACCTAGAATTGCACTCTGTACAAAGTTTACAAGAAACTGAGCATTCTAGAGCAACATGGGATCATCTCAAGGTTGTGGGTCACCTATGCTAAAATGAACCTCTAGAGAAGGTCGGCTTCCTTTAGGTATCACCTAAACTATTGCTTCTTTGAGAGGAAAGAGGGAAGAGATGCATAAAAATGGAAACTAAACCTATGGTGATACACCGTATTAATGAGAAATCATGAAATGAACACAGTAAAAACACACACTTGAAGGCTTAAATTCAATTGATTTACATACCTAGAACAACCTCTTTCAGATTTAATGCTTTAGTCCTAACAGGTTTGGCCCACACATACACCTTGGGAAGGAAAGATCAATTTCACAACCTTAAGACACAAATGCAGAAATGTGAAAATACAGTTATAGACTTGCATGTGCAAAAGAAAGATACAGAAATGAGAATCAATACAAGCATGAACATAAACTTCCAAGGTAAACTCTGTGTTGTATTCAGGATTCCAGTTGAGTTATAGAAAACATACATTAACTAAGAAAGGATTGATTGAAAATCACTAACTCTTCAGAGTGTGCAATCAAAACTATTTACAAAAAGGAAAAAAATGCCTTATATACAGATTATATGTCGGCCCCTTAGGGCTTACAAAAATATCCCAGTTCAGAAAAAGATCTATCTCAGATCTTTGATGAATTAAATGCAGAAGCTTGCGTGTCCCTATTGTTGGTGTTGGTGTGAAGAACCACTCTTGGAGAAACCTTCTCCTAATCTTTTGTAGCATTAATTCTTCTGATCCATTGTGTCCAGCTATCAAGTCCCCTATTGAAGAGCTGCACTGAATGACCCCCGAGCTTAGAATAGATATATGTTGTATTCATGTTGCATTTGTCCCACGTTGGCATTCCACGTTCTGACCAGACTGCCACGGCTCGGCTCCGATCCCTCTGGTTAGTCGAGCACTTTCCACATGGGCCTTGCAGCTGGTCAAAAGTCCTTTTGAACGAAATTGCATCTCAGCAAGACACTGAAAGTTTCTTGCCGATGCAATTATGTGTCTCTATAGCTTTAGAAGTCACGTTAATACCACCAAAACCATTGGCAAGACAAACAGATTCGGTTAGAAGTCCCAGCGAGCACCATTGAGTCACACTGATATCCTTTTCATTTGGTACATACATCGTTGTCGGCCAGAGATTATATGTTCGGTAAGACCTCCTAATGATCCCTCCATCTCTTGGCGAGCACATACATAGTCGGTATGACTCTTGGCGATGACCTCTCATCGAGCTCATTTCGTTTTCCCCTGAGCTCACTCTTCTCCTCCGGGCTCGAGCTCCTTTTGCTTTCGGTGAGACACTGGTCTATAGGCTAGACTTCATACTGAGCATCTCTTCCCTCCTTCCTCTCCAAGAAGCAATAGTTTAGGTGATACCCAAAGGAAGTCGGCCTTCTCCGGAGGTTCATTTCAGCCATAGGTGACCCACAGCCTTGAGATGATCCCATGTTGCTCTAGAATGCTCAGTTTCTTGTAAACTTTGCACAGGGTGCAATTCTAGGTGACAACAACACCATTCAACAACATCATGTCCATTGTCTAGATGATCTTCTAGATAACTCATTTGATGCTTTCTTAAAGCTCGTTTGATGCAAGCTCCTACTCCATCATGCTCACCCTTTCCATGCCCAATCTAAAAAAAACTCCAAACATGTGGTATT
This sequence comes from Sequoia sempervirens, assembly GCA_007258455.2. Taxonomy (NCBI): domain Eukaryota; kingdom Viridiplantae; phylum Streptophyta; class Pinopsida; order Cupressales; family Cupressaceae; genus Sequoia; species Sequoia sempervirens. Next base: position 579,039,379 of record VDFB02270651.1, on the reverse strand, counting down.
TTATAGATTTTATGATATCTACAAAGTGCATAAAATGGCCATGAACATTTGAGTTGTGTCGTGCATCCATCTAACCATACAAAATGATTTTCAAATTTTACACCCTTGCTTCTCAAATTCTCAAAAAATATTGTAAAGCAATGTTGGACAAAAAGTGTGTCATGCTCTTTATCATCACTAATATAAAAGTGATATTCTTTCTTAATGACTCGTTCTTCATCTGCACTCTCAACACCATTCAATTCTGATTGTGCATGTCGATAACACACATGAACCATAATAGTGATCTGCTTTGAAAAGTAATACTCTGATTGAATCTCCTTTTGATGTACAAAGGATTAATTTTCTACAAAGTCAACTACTGATAGAACTATTCCACGTGGGAAAGTATCTCTCAATTTTTGGAATTGTTGTGCTTGCCACTTAGCAAAAAAGGAATGTTGTATGTATGGTTTTATCAATTTTTGAAAATCTTCCATAAATTTTCCAATGGGAATCTCCTCTTCTACATAGTTCAACCTTGTGGATTCTTTCCCAAAATTTGTTTGCAACTTTACATACTTGTACCTATGTGAGTAAAATATGTGAATAAGTAATAAATCACACAATCAATGAAACATTACATTACAGAGAATCCAAATAAAAATCTAATCAAATTGAAACAAATAAACTCTCTAAAAACAGTACTTACCTCTTGCAATTTTCTATCTTTGTTAGGTCAGTATCCTCAATTCTTGAAGGAAATTTAGCCAGATTTCCACATCTCACAAATTCCTTTTATGCAGTTTATTTGAGGTCCATTTTCATGATCACATAATATAGACTTTATGAACAAACTTGTTTGTTTAGGAGATGCATTTTGAAACCCACATCTTTCTTCCCTCATCTTTCGAAACACCTGATAGTAGAGATCAAATTCAATATGATAACGGCAACACGTATCAAAAAACTTGTTTATCTTCACATAATATGGCTTTAACCTTTGAAACATTGTTTTCCCAATCTTTATATGAGGATATGCATTACAAAAGTTCATATACATCTCAAATTTTGTTATGTCTAGCCAATGTTTGATATGATTTTCATAAATACTAGGTCCAATCTGTGTCTCATAACATCTCTAGTATTTGATGATGGACGAGTCTGATCATGCCAAAAACCTGAGACCAAGTTCCTAACAACATCTTCAATCTTGTCAGAACGGGGAGCTCTACACATAATTTCCCAATTGCCTTCTAAACTCTCATCCAAAAACTTTCTTTTTTCTCATATTTTATTAATGTGGTTCTACTATAACCAATTTTAGTTGAAAGTGCAGACATTTTTCTTTTTCTTGCTATATCTTGATGTATAATAGATGTCAACATCACCCTTCTTGTAGTGGCCTTATCCACTGATCGGGATCCTTTCCCAATGGAATCTAAACCCTTTTTAACATTTTGAACAATATCCTTTTGTAATCCCATGTGTTTCTTCTTATTTGATGCTAAATGTACACCCAACGATTGTAATGACTCTTTGAGCTCATCACGAAGAAGTAAATGTGATAACAATTGGGTTTTTTCAAGTGTATCAAGATGATTGAAATGATGATTGATTATTCCATTTACAGATTTAGTCATTGACCTCTTTCTCTTATTATAAGGTTGGTTGGCATAACATTTCAGTTTCTCCATATCCACTTCAAGTAAATGATCTAAATTTTTGCGAGAAATTTGTTTCCTCACCTTTTTAGCTAGTTTTATATGCTCATCCATACCAGTAGGAGGAAGTGATCCCAACCCCTCTCTAGCATGCATTGTTTGAACTTGTGCCTCCTCCCTATCTTCAAGGACCATGTGTTCTTGAGCGGATTCATTTGATCCAATGTCTAGATTTGCCTCGACTTGAGCATGAGAACTTCCTGCTTGTTGAGCCCTTGCTACATGTCACAAAATATTTTGCAAACAAAATTGAGAGATGATGTTATATAAGTGAAGTTTATGTATGCAAGCAAACAAAGTGATAAGACATGATGCTATAAGTGAGAGAAGTTTCTACTAGTTTTATATGCTCATCCATACCAGTAGAAGGAAATGATCTTGACCCCTCTACAACAAGCATTGTTTGAACTTGGGTCTCCTCCCTAACTTCAAGGTCCATGTGTTCTTCAGTGGGTTCATTTGATCCAATATCTAGATTTGGCTCGACTCTAGCTTGAGAAATTCTTTCTTTTTTTGAATTTACATGCAAGAAAAGAAAGTGAGAGACTATGATTTATCTAAGTGGAGTTGAAACAAATAAAATCAAAGATTCTTGAACTTAAGAATTCTATGGAACAAAAAAAATTGGAAGTAGATGATAAAGAATTTAGGGAATGTCTATGCAAGATGACTATTGGAAATATATTTATAAGCAAAAAAAATTGAGGTGTTAATAAAAGTACTAAACACACACTTGAGAGAGAGAGAGAGAAGAAACACGCATGTACCTTGTTTCTTTCTATGATAATTTTCCAAGTTTTGTTCATGCCTCTTTTGTTCTTCTTCTTTTGACAATTTTCGTTGAGACACATTTTTTTCTTTTTCTTTGTTGTCCCATTTTCTTCTTCAACTTAAAGATGACTCAAAACAAGTCCTCTACCAACTTAGTTAAATTCTCCTCCAAATTTTACCTTGATTGATAAAAATGAAAAGTTGTCTCTCCAATATTTGCCTCCTTGATAAATGTGCAAAAACCTCTTCTCCAAAATATGTGCTCCAAGTGATATAAATGAGAATTAATCTTGCAATTTGATATCTACAATAATGAAAAATAAGCTTCTATTTATATGCATATGGGATGGGAAAAAAATAATTCTAGTATACATGGAATAACTAGATCCTAGTTTAAATGAATCAAGTAGTAAACAAACAAGTTATTTCATTGTGGAGTTTGTTGTTATTTAATGCATCTAGGTATGCACAACATATCTAGTAATTTTATAAATTTTTTAAAGTGTCAAAAATGTATAATAGAGGTATAATATGAATTGAATTTTCTTAATTATATTTGAATTGAATTTCAAGTTACTTGTCAAAAATGTATAATAGAGGAATAATTTGAATTGAATTTTCTTAATTATATTTGAATTAAATTTCAAGTTACTTGTCAAAAAGATTATATTTTGTTCTCAACTCAATGGTTCATGTTGCTTAAGTCATTTTAAAAAAAATATTTATTGTGATCAACATGAATGAACTTAATTATAAAGTGGCATTGATTTCCTAAAATTCTACTGGAGATCAAATGTATATTGAATAAAAGGAAATGTAAGTTGTAAGAGATCATCAAATAAGCAAACATGTATGTATATTGAATATTTAAAGCAAATGCATACATATATCATGTGTAAACATGTAACCATAAGCAAACACATGTACATACATGTAAAGAGATTCAATGTATAAACATAACATATGTTATAAGCAAAGAGGAAAATGTATGTATATATCATATAAGAAAATGTATGTACATATCATATAAGCAAATTAATGTAAATTAGAGATCATCAAATGTCAAATACTAAAGATCAACAAATAAGCAAATGTATGTATATATCATATAAGCAAATGTAAGAGATCGTCAAATCTTAAATACTAAAGATCTTCATATAATCAAATACATGTAGTAAAGATCATAAATCTAGTGTGCAGGGCCTAATATGAATGGCGACTCCTGGTCGAACGACCATCAACGGTCCTGCTCTGATAGATGTGCTGAGCCCTGCAAGTAAATTTGTGTATAGAATGTGTTAAATACATATAATTTATATTAAATAAATTTTATGAAAGTTATTTTAAAATGAACTTGTATTTTTAAATATCTATCTAGATATATGCATACATAAATATTGTATGTAGATATATACATGTGTATATATATAAAAATTTAAAACTCACATGTCCACTGGTAGTAGATTTATCCACATTTGAGTCACATCGATCATGCACATGATCTGGACCAAGGCTAGGAGTGACATGAGGTATGTCCACCTGTAACAATATATATACATATATATCAACTTACATGAATATCTAGTTAAAACAAAAATTTCAAAATAACTAAAAAAGAATTGAAACATGCACATGCACACATACATGCACATAGCATGATCGACACATCTAGTGACCTGGTATCCCCTAACCTTACGTACATTTTGATAAAAAGGAAAAGAAGTGATTTTTATCATTTCTTTGGTCACACTATCTTGTATTTGTTTAAGGGGAACATCACCATGTACTTCTTCCCGCATGCGAGAAAGAATAGCAACTACTTTATCTAGGGAATATACACTAGTCCTCTCAAGCTCATCTCTTAGTTTTTCTAAACTATGTAATATTTACATACATGGTTTAAAATATATCCCTGGGTTTGCACCCTGTGCTAATGAGTCTCTCAATTTTTTAATCTCATTAGTGGTATTTACAAACAAAGAATTTGGCTCAGGTGGAACATGATCTTCATTTTCCATGTTTTATATATATATATATACAGTACACCTAAAAGAGCAATGAGACCTTGGTAAATAATACATCTAGATAAAGGGAATACAAATCTAAAATAGTTGTAATAATTCATCTACTCATCAATAATATTTTCATACCATTAACAAAAAAACATTCAACATCTATCATAGTTTTTAATAATTTCAAAACATTCAAAATACTAGATTGCACACAAAACATAATCTAAAACAGTTCTAAAATTTAAATTTAAAACATAATCTAAAATAGTTCTAAAATTTAATGGAAGATGTGTCTAAAATTAAGAATTCACAATAGAATATCAATATTCCATAAGAATCTCATAAAGAGGATGAATTTAATGGAAGATAATATAAAATCCTCCATATGAGGTTGAATTTTATCATTACATTATGAGTGAATAATTTCAATTATATAGCCAACAACATAAAAAAATTATAGATTGGAAAGCAAAATAATCACACATTTATCATATTTTTATATGTATAAAGTTTAGATACCATCAAACTATTTAAACTTATAGATTGCATAAAGCTATAAATTGAATCGTTAAAACTAATTTATTAAGAATCAAATCTAATAAAGTTTGACTTCATATTGCATGTACTTGTTATAAATATCTCACTAATCCAACCATACATTTTATATATAAAAAATATATAATTTAACAATTTATACAACTTCTAATTATGATAATAAATCTAGAATCAAACATGACCCAAATGTAGGATAAAGACAAGAATCTTAATCTATACCATTATTTTGAGTTTGGTTTAATAGAAATTGAAAAAATTATAATCATGAAAAAAACAATGAATAAACTAAGGATCATTTTAACAATGGTGAATTAGTGCCTAAAGATTGGCCTAAAAAATTATAATATTCAATATTCTCATCACAAATGATATATGAAAACTAAGGATCATTTGGTTATATATTTTCATAGATTTAAAATTTGAATATTTATTACTATAACATGTTCATTACAATTAGATTTTTAAATAATATTGTAATAATTTATTATGTCTTTGAAATTTGTTTTGTGGATTTTAATGTTGTTTTTTAAATTTAAGTTAGAGTAAGTAGAATCTAATGATCTAGACCTTAAAAAGATTCAAGTAATTTATGTTTTCCTTAAAATTATGATTATTGCTCGATTAAATAGATTATTGATTGTATTTAGATTTCAAAATTGGAAATACTTTAAAATTATAGAACCATATTATCCTTTGATACAAAAAGCTATGTCAAGGATTATTTGTATCTTCCTCATAATTATGTTTCACATATTGAATATTTCAGGGAGGATTGCATGGATGATTTGAAAGTTGAAGCAAAGATTGGTTGAGATCGACAAAGGATATTTTGATAAACTCCAAAATCCTAAGAATAGAGAAGATGGTGAGTCATATTTTAATAGACCTTATCTTCACTCCTTCTATTCAAATGCAACCTCTCCAACCAATATATTGGATTGCAAAATAAGTAATAGATATATATGAACTTACTCCTAATCCCCCTCCATTTACCCCACCATTAGATATGCATATTGGTATTCACCTACTCAAGTTTTATGAGACCCTAGGTGGCTTTGTGAATACATCAAAAATATTATGCATGATGTCTAAGAATTTAATTGTGATGGATCAAGATATATTCCAAGAATTTATAAATGAAGTATATATTCATATATATGTATTTGTTTGAGTGTTTAAAATTAGTTAAAAATTTCTTTGAGGGATTTATGCAAATATGACATAGATTAGAAAGATAATTTCATGTCATTTTGGTGAAGTCATAACTTAACTTTTAATTTATCATTTATGGGAATGACATCTTCGAGAAGTTTATAGAAGGCCATAGATGGCGGGCCACTTTTTGAATTAAATTTAGTTATTGAATTTGTATTTTTTGGATGCGCATTTAGATTTAAATTTACATGCCAAAGTCACAATGTCCTACTCTTGATTAAATTCCTACAAGAAATTAAGGAACTTGGGATACCCACCTCCCAATGGTCTTGGAATGGATGCATTTAGATGGAGAAGGATTTCAAAAGGCTCATGGTACTTGTGGACCCCTCAAAGGAATGATATATAACACATGAACTTTATTTATGAAATTTGGTCTTTAGTTGTTGGCTTCTAGTATGAATGTTATCTATAAGGTGTAATTCTTAGTTGAGACTCTCAATCTTCCATTGTTGGTTTCTAGTGTGATTATACAATATGAGCCAAGTATTAATTTCTAATGTTAATTATTGAAAGAAGGTATATAAATTATTATTCGAGCATGTCTTAATTCTCATATGTAGAGTTGTCTTAGTCAATTTCTCAATGTATGAGTTCCATATATTTGTAAATTTTTCTTAATATAAAACATATTTTATTTCATTAATTAACCTATCTATTCCATGTTACAAAGGATGCTCTTATTTTAAATTATAAGTATATAATTCAAAATTAATTAGTAATTTTCAAGATAGAGTACACACAATTTCTTTAGTTAAAATAAAATAATATTCTTATTTCCATGAGAGTTATGTAGAATGGTAGCTTGATGTCTCGAAAATATTTCTTTCATACATACTAAATTTTTATCATGTTACATTATGAGTGAATCATCTCAATTATATAGCCAAGCACATAAAAAATTTATAGATTGGAAAGAAAAATAATCACATTTATCATATTTTTATATGTATAAAGTTTCTACCATCAAACTATTTATACTTATAGATTAAATTATTTTTGAATTTGGTTATTTGGGTTCAACATGTCATGCTATAGGATTTTCTTGTGTTTTCACCATGTTGTCATGTGTAGATAGCTATGTATTTTATAGGTGTAGGAATTTTAGAGGAAGGCAAGGTTGAACAAAATGCATAAGGATGAGATGGAGCCTTGTTTACCTTAGGATTTGGTTGAGGCTCCCTTTGAGCATAATCGAGGGGTGGTTGGTCCTCTTGTAGACATGACTAATTTAGAAGGTCTTGTCAAGAGAAATTTAGAGGAGATTGGTAGAGACAAGAATCATGTTACAAATGGATTAGTTGGAGTTCATTGCCTCTACCATTCTCTTGAATTGCAACATTCACCTCTTGGTATTCTTTCTAATAATTTAAAAATATGAAGAAGGTTCAAGTTTAGAAGATTATAGGAACCCTTTGGTCTCAAGTTTGGAAACTAAAGATGGAAACTCCATTACAAAGGAACTAGGTTCATTCATGGAAAAGGATAAGGTTGACAATAAGATATAGTTCCTTGAAGAATTTTGGATTCAAGTTGTGTTCAATGATAAATCTACTAATGTTTTTGGGAAAATGACCCTCTTTATTAGATACATTGCCACTATTGGTGGAGTATTTCTAATTGGATGTTATTTTTCTAACTTACAACTATATTTTTCTTGTTGTTGTTCCATGCCAATATGATTGATCATTTTTTGTCTCTTTATTGGTCTTTGTAAAAGGGTGGGGCCCTTTCAAAATTTCTATTTCTAATTCATAAATTCAACCAAAAGTATTTACCCTAAAATTAAAATATAAATTTAAACTTTAAAATAGTCTTTTTTGATATTATATAATAGCCTCATGTATTTAATTTATAAATCTTATTATTCTTTATGTTTAATTTCAAAATTTTAATGCTCGAGCAAGTATAGGTTACAAGTGCATTCTTTACATTTTTTCTCTTTCTTTTGTACTATTTTGTATATGGGTGTTTTTTTAAAGGGTAAACGCTTTTGACCCAGAGCTATGAACCTGATACAACCATTCAACAATACCACCCAGCTGGTTTGAACCTTGGTGGCAAGAACAACAATGCCACCTATAAACCATCACACCATGCCAATACTGGCAAATAAATATTGTATATGGGTGTCTTATATGCATTGCCTCAAACATATAATTTTGATGTCCTATACCTAATTCTAAATGTAGTTTTATGAATGTATTCCTCCTTTATTCTTTGCTAATTGTAATTGAATATTAGACCTGTTTTTTAAAATATGGCCACCCCTCTCAATTAGTAAAATAAGTCATCTATTTTAGGTGGTGGATATTAATGTTAATTGTTTATTTATTGAACATGTACATAATCAAGACAACTTGGAAAAGTGTCTTATCTTTCTTTTTCATAAAAATAGTTGGAGCATCCCATGACAAGACACTAGAACATATAAATCCTTTCTTTAAAATGTCATTTAGGAAATCCTTTAATTCATGCAAATATGAAGTGTTTGTTCGATAGGGATCTCTAGATATAGGGGCTAATTCATGCATGAACTCTATTAAAAAATAAAACACCCATTTAGGAGGAAACATGAGGAGTTCATTCTAGGAAAGACATCCTAAGACTTTTGTAATGGAGGTTTATTTTCATTTGAATGGTTCTCATTCACTTTTACTAAATAAAAATTAACAACAAACAAGGCACACCCTTTTCTTTATTCTCTTTTGAGTTGTAAAATAGAAAATTTAATAATACCTTCATTCCTTCTAATCCTAATAGAACTATTTTATTATACATTTCATTCAAACAATCTAGTTTCTTTCCTCTAAATTTATTCTTCGATTCATACATTTAGAACCAACCATTTTTGGAGTAATGTCATAAGACTCAAAGGAAAAATATGAAGAATTTTATCCAAGTTTCCATTGTATGCACCCTAAGTTATAATTTTAGAATGGTATCATTTATAAACTATCTAAGTTGGGACATGTACACAACTCAACACTACCTCTTTTAACAAGGATTTAGATTTTAAGTTGAATTTCTAAACTATCTAAGGTGATACAAAATAGTAAGAAGCACCTAATTATATTAAGATTTTAAGATATAAAATATATTAATTCTACTTCATAGCTCTAGGTATGACATTTTCACATCATTATCACCATGCTCCCTAGCTTTCTTTGTTGGTGTCATATCCACCATGAATGAGGCCCATTTTTCTAAAGGTCCTATATATAAAAGATAATTAGATAAACCTTCACCAATGTTTTCATTTTAATTCTAATTGATTACCACTTTATACCTTTTACCAATTTATAATTTCATAGTTTACCAATATAAAAACTTGTAGGCGAATAACTATAATTCCCCATTTTTATAAATAGTCTAGATTGCCTAAGTTCCAATTGAAGTTTTGTTAGAGTGTAATATAATATGTTTAGTTCTAATCAATGGTTCTAGATTAACTGTTTCAAATCCCTCAAAAAATTATACTCATTAGAGAGGTTGTGCATTAATAAATCTTACCAATTAGGGATCATATTCTTATTTATACTTTCATACCACAATCATTACCATAACTTATCAACCTCAATGAGGGAAATAGTCACCATTATGGTTCACATTTTTATTTACCAATAATTCATTATTGTTGGTTGAACAAAATAATCCATTCGATACAAAATTATAAAGATATATGGTTATTAGCAATAATTTTAATAACAAATATAACCAAAAAAATTTACCATGAACTGTTTGATATAATGCCTCAAATAAATATGTTTTATGTTTAGGTAGGACTTTAGAAACATTAAAGAAAATGCAATTGGAGGTGCCCTAGTAGAAATGTATGCAAAACGTGGAAGCATAGACAAGGCATGTTAATTTTTTGAGAGAGTTTTGAAATGAGTTTCTAAAATATTTCAAGCAATGCAACGCCATTTTTTCAACACTCTCTGCCTGTACCAAAATTGGAGCTTGGGAATAGGGTATGAACATTCATCAAAGCATTGTAGAAATAGTGTTTGTTGAAAAGGCTTTAGAAACTTTCAAGAAAATGCAATTTCAAACAAAGAAATGCAATTTGAAATCTACAAATTTGAAACATTTCGCATTTAGGGTTTAAAAATTTCTCAAACAAATGCATTTTGAAATCTACAAAATTCGAATTTAACCAACCTGTGAGCTATGGAGGTCGGGTTGATGAACTGTGGCTATGAAGGTCAGGTTCATGCCCATTTTTCCCATGTCTGGTTTGCTACATTCATGTTTGGGTTCACTTTCGCCGCATACAATGCTCGAATAGAGAATATGTAGAATGCGTGATAGTGACAGTTTGTTTTTATTTTTTATGCCTTATTTCAAGGGGTTCACTCAAACATCCATTCAAGCGAACCCTATAAATTTTTTTTTTTTTTATTCATATGTTTATGGGTTCGGTCGAACATCTAAACTGGTTCGGCCGAACCATAGAGTTTTACCGAACCCCTTGTCATTGTGGAAACACAAAAAATCAAATTTCCTTCCTCAAAAAATTTGTAAACCACTATTCTAACTTAACCTATGTGTTTCTATTGAGTGAATGATATTCATTGTTCAATGTGAATAGTAGATAGCTCTGCCCCCTTTGTAATATGCATTCCACCCATTGTGATGATCATGTTGCCTTGTATGCTTCTTTCACTATTTATTGTTGTACTTCAATGCTCCTGCTCTTCATGCTTCAAGGTCATTGTGACCGGTACATCATCATGGGGCATGTGTATTGATCATTTTGACACACAGTCTGCATTGTAGGGGTGTTGTATTATGAATTTAGAGCCTTTACTTCCCTGTAGTATACATCCATTATTGTTGTCCTTCCATGAGATCATTGTAGCATGCATTGTTTACTGTCCTTGTCAATAACAATGACCTTCACCCATTGCATTTATTTTCACCAATGCACCTGATGAGGGTGCAACCCAAGACTTAAAAAATAACCCACAACAAGAGAATAATTTTATTATTTAGAAAATGGAGCTTCTTACATGCAGAGGATCTCAAATCCCCAAGTTCTACAACACATGCAAGTTACAGAAAGCTACAAAATAACCCTTTCGTAATATGCGAGCTTGTCCCCCAAAAAGTTGCCCAAAAAATTAGAAACCTGCCCATAAATAGAGCTCCTCTTTAGTTTGGAGCCAAAACAACATTCAAATTTGAGTTTAGGCGGTTTGGCACCAAAAAATTACAACTTGAAGTTTAAATTTCAAAAGAACATTTGCAATTGTATCTTCTAGAAAGTGCGCCAACTTCCTGGGGCCATAACTTTTGATCCGGGACTCCGATTCACAAACCGTTTGAACCGTTGGAAAGATCTCGAAGTCAACAACGTGCTTGAAATTTGCTATGCCAATTTTGGCAAGTTTTGGGGCCGATTCAGGAACTCTAAGTGCCTCAAATCTAACCTGGAAGATTTTTCAGGTGCAAATCTGGGAAACTAAAACTGTGATATCTTTCAACCCAGGAATAGAAAATAAAAACCGTAAATTGGGAATTTCATATGATGAAAAGTGTATCCAAAAATGTAAAAACATCTAAAAAATGAGAAACTTGAAATTTAACTATTTTTGGGTGATGCAAGATTGCTCTTAACACCACTGGATGCTCCTGCATGAGCACCTATGAATAAAAATTAACAATTCCATCTGCCTCCAATGATAAGCATTCTCTGGTTTGTTCTTTTTTGTTTCTTGTAGCTTTTGCAAAGGTGTTGTCCTATTCACAAGTATCATGACCTTGGCCTCAAAGGGGTCACCTTGTGCTACTCCATGATTGACTCAACCATTGCTTGTGATTGTATTGATTTGAAGCTTAGTGGTTGTTCCTCATGATCATAACTCCATATTGCTTCCTCCATTGTTGTTTCTATCATTTCCTTGTTTCAAAATATAGATTGTGCATCCAATGGTGACAATATTTCATGTCCATTAAAAATCACACTTTGTAAGTTGTGAAACTTGACTACTCCATTTCCATAAATAAAGTTATTGTCAACTGCATATCACTTGTGCAAATAATCCTTGGGTCTGAGCAGCTTCAATAAATGTAGATGAAAGTTGATCATTATGTGACACCAAACAGGGCAGTTGAAAATTTTTACTACCCTTCCTTTATTTTCATCTGTAATGTAATCTCTTGTGACCACCTTGTTTTCCTTCAATAAAGCGAAAAGACATTGTTACTGTCTTGCATGACATGAGAATACATGTTGTTGTCCCAAACTTCATGGCTTCCATAATAATACTTGTTGTCCTACATGAATATTCTATCTGATTCCACCACATTTGTTTCCTTTTTGATTATGTGTAATACATAACTTTCTCCCCACTTTGATCCTAGTGGGCAGACACATGTCCCCTATGTCGATGACCTAAAAGCTCACCATCCTATGTGATGTGTGGCTGTCCAATAGGGTCAAGGTGTGAGGGACCATGACAATACTCTGGATTGCTCTATTATTATTTAAGAGATGCATAATTGAACTTGATGCATCTTTTGAATCTGATAATGAAAGTTGATCAACTAGTGTGATTCCATATTGATTTAATGAATTAATAACAAGTAAATCTTTGATCAAGTTGCTCAATTTCTTTTTTCTTTCAAATCATGCTGAGCTCTACCCTTGGGGGAGCCACATTTACCCCACATGCTTTATTTAACTGAATCAAAATAGGAACCAAACTTGTCCTAAATTTGCACATGAAGTAAACAAGTTAGAAAAATATATGCATATTTTGGATGTGTTTGATGACTTTGTTGTTTTCTAGGACATCCAAGGTTTGCATGTTTATTTAATACACCTATGGATTAGTTTATACATGCATAGGTAGGTGTGTATGTAAGGATTGAGATCTTTCATTGCTTAGAGCCTTACTCTAACATCATTGTTTTTACAGATGCAGGAGCTAGGAGCACTATGGAGTTGGGGAGGACACAATCAACTTGGGGCAACAACAACAAGGAAAGAGGGAAACTTCTCAACCAGTGATTCTTAGGCAATGACTGGTTTCCATTCTTATATGCACATTGTGTTTTTACTTATTCATGTATAAATTGTTTCTTTATTTCCATTGAATAAGTAAAGTTAGTCCCTTGGCTTGTGAGGGACATGTACCTTCATGATTATCAATAAAAGATTACATTTGTATAGACATGATTCTCTTTTCTCAATTTGTTGTAATTGTAACATTGGAATAAAAAATCTAATCTGTTTCATTTGGCAATTTTTTTCCATGCATATTAGACCTAGCAGACTTATGGTTTATCTTTTAAATGTTTAAACAAACAACACAAAAGAATAAACACTAAACCTGATTTTAGCTAAAAGCTAAAAATTAGGTGACATTTTTGTCGACATCTGCTATATGTTTGCCTGCTAAACATGAGACCAATTGCCTAAGCTTATCCATTGGGAACAAGGTCACCTAGAGAGCTAACACCACTTGAAAACAACATTGAAAATTGTTGTAACTCCTTAAACCAGCAAGAGACACTTTGAAAACCAAGAAAGCCCAACAATGCAGAATGAAAACTACCATCTAACTGTGCAAAACAACACTTTGGGAAAATTGAAAAAACATTTAACTAATGTGCATCAACACTTAGAGGAAACAAAGCCTACTCTAATTTGTACAAAGCAGTTTTAGATCATACCTCAAAATAGAGTTTGAGGTGTATCCCATTGACTGGGATTGGCATAGCTTCTCCATCCATTAATGAGAGTTGAAAAGCATTATGCTCTTTGCACTCGGTAATGACAAACGAGCCACTCCACATGCTATCAAATTTAGTATGCTTTCCATGCCTGCTCTTTAACTCATCCCATTTGAGAACAACATCTCCCTCCTTGAACATCCTGGGTGTTTCTCTTTTATAAATTACCTTATTTGTTTGGAGTTGATGTAACTCCATTGTTTTCATGGCTCTATCTCCGGTTTCACCCAGCTCCATGAGTTGTGCATATTAGACAACCATTGGATTTTCCTCTTCAAACATTTCAAGTTGGTTCATTATGTCAAGAGCTGGAAGCTCAATTGATAAAGGCAGCCTTGCCTCTTTACCATAAACCAGCACATAAGGGGAGTTTCCAATGGACTTCTTTTGAGTTATTCTATCTGCCCACAACGAAGATTTTAACTTGTTATGCCAAGTTCTTTGGTTATCCTCCAAAATCCTTTTGATAATTCTGATTAGGTTCTTATTGGTTGATTCAGCCAAACCATTACCTTGAGGGTAATAATTTGATGAGGTATTCAAATGAATACCATTCTTTACAGCCCAATCACTTACTTTTAACCCAAAAAATTCCAAAGCATTATTAGAAATGATTGATTCAAGTACCCCAAATCTGATCACTAAATCATCATAAAAGTTTAAAACAACACTTTCATTGGCTTCTTTCAAATCCACTGCTTCAATCCATCGTGTGAAATAATTGGTTGTAGTAAGCACCCACTTGTGTCCTGCACTTGAAGGTGGGTTAATGTCACCTATAAAATCAACGCCCCATCTCATGAAGGGTTGTTCTACCTAAATGGGTTGCAATGGTAAAGCTAACAACCATTCTTTGCCTACAAAAATGACACATTTTACACACTTCCTGACCCAAGCATGGGCATCCTTAAATAATCTTGTCCAATAATAGCCAACTCTCATTAATTCCATGTAGTTGTTCTTGGGGAAAAATGATCCCCTCCAGTTCCATCATGGAACTCATGAATTAATTTATCAACTTGATGTTCATCAATGCATCTTAAGAGGGCACCATTAAGGTCCTTTCTAAAAAGAATGTTACCAATCAACACATAAGGAATAGACTATAGTTTGAAATACCTCTGATTGGATTTATCTAAACCTGGTGGACACTCATCAATTCTCAAAAAGTGAGTCATATCTTGCACCCAACCTACTTTTGTAGTAGATGCATTAGCTGCAAGCTCATTATCAACAACCAGAACTGCCTCTATTTATGCATTTCCTTCACCTTCATCCTTTGTAGCTAGTTGTTCACACAACCCTTTACCCATGATAAGCTTCGTTACCTTGATATCAATGTCATACTCCATGAATTTTGTAATCTAGCCTGCTCTCTTATCGTTCAGATCCCTGCTTAGCAAAAATTCCTTCACACTAGGGTGAGCAACCATCAAATGCACTTTGCTGTTAGAAATTAGAGGTTTAAATTTCTTCAAGCTTCTGATGGCAGAAAGTACATGTTTCTCTACAAAAGTATATATTTTTTCATAGTCCTCTAAATGTTGACTAAAAAAGGAAATTGGTTGTTCTAGGCCAACATCATTTTGCTGGACCAACATTGCAAAAAATATATCAATGCAGCCAAAAGCATATAAAATGAAATCTTTTTGAGAAGTTTGGGTTTACCAAAGTAGGGGCTATTGATAAGGCCTCCTTTATGACTTCAAAACTGTGCTTGGCCTCTTTGGTCTAGCTGAAACTAGCATTCTTTTTTGACATTGTAGTTAGTGGTTTCAAAAGATTTGCAATGTCAGGAATAAACCTTCTAATGAAATTAATTCTACCAAGAAAGCTTTGCAGCCCCTTTTTATGGCTGGGGAAAGGAAAATCCAAAATTTCACTTACTCTTTCTGGATCAATGGTGATCCCCTATTTTGACACAATATTTCCTAAAAGCTTTCCTTCATGGACAACAAAGATACATTTTTTTGGGATTGAGGGATATACCATACTCCCTACACCTCTCAAATACTTGTTTTAGATGTGCAAGGTGTTCATAAACCTTCTTTGAAAATACTATTACATCATCAAAGTAAATAAGTACAAGTTTGTGAATCAAACCTTTAAATGCCATGTCCATTTCCCTCTAAAACATGGCACCAACATTGGATAGGCCAAATGGAATCCTCTTATAAGCCATGGTGCCCCATTTTGTGGTGAAGGCAATCTTGTACTGATCTTCCTCTTTGAGTAAGACTTTATTATAACCTGAATAACCATCAAGCAATGAGAATCTTTCTGAACCAACTACAATTTGTAGAATCTGCTCCATTGAGGGCAACAAATAATGATCCTTTAACAAGGCTTTATTGAGGTCTCTAAAGTCAACACACAACCTAATTTCACCATTTTCTTTCTAACCAGGACAAGGTTAGAGACCCATGAGGTATGTTTGATTGCAAAATTGATGTCTCCCTCAATCAGTTTGGTTAACTCTTTGACCATAAGAGGCTCAAGTTTGGGGTTTAAAGGCCTCTGTTTCTGCCTAATAGATTTTGAGTTTGGATCAAGCTCTATGGTATGTTGGAAAATTTGGGGATCAAAACCATTTAAATCAAAATATTCCGATGAAAATACATCTTGGAACTCTTGAAAAAGAGCAATGAAGGCTTGCCTATATCCCTAACTCATTTGACTACAAAATCCGACGAAATTTCTGATGAAAGATGTATAATTAGATGTATTGTTGGGTACTTGTGATATTTAATGTGTAATTTTCAATTTTTTAAAATTTTATCCCTGACATTCATCAAAATTTTGACGAACTTAATTTTCGTCAAAATTTTGACAAAGATGTTTCATCGAAATTTCGGCGAACATGCAAAATAAAATTGTGGCTGGCATAAATAAAAGTGAGTTTGACTATTTATTGCGACATTGTTTTGCTATTATTTCTAGGTTGAGGTTAGTCTTTATCTTTTTCCAAAATTCATTTGTGAAGTTAGATTTGTACTTCCAAGTTTGAAAATCATATTTTAATATCATATTTCATTTTTAGACTTGTGCATTTTCAAAATCTCATTTCCAGATTTTGTTGTGCAAGTTTAATATTCTGATTTTAGGAGTCTAACAATTGGAAATCATAGTAAAATCAGAATCTAATAAGTTCTGGAATTAGCATTTTAAAGTTTTTTTTGGGGTCATTAACTTCATACTATCTTCTCTTTTGCAGGGGTGGTTGCATGCCGAACTTTTTTGGTGTAAAATATCAGAATTATTAGATTTTGTTACCTATCTATGATTAAAAATTATTGGAGTGTGAGTTTGATATTTTTTGAAGATCTGAATATTCAAGCTTGGTAAAGAAAAATCATGTTAGATAATATTAGTCCAAAACAAAATGAAGAAACACTTGATAGATTGTAGACTAGATTGAAAAGAAAAGGTGATGGGAAATGTTATTGTCCTTGCAATAATTGCAAGGGCTTAAAGATGAGAAGAATTTTAATCACAACAGTTGATAAACATTGTAGGAAGCATGGTCACATTGAAGGGGGCATGATTATCATCCATTGGTAAGTTGTTCATTATATGTGTTTATATTGATCGAGTTTGTAAATTTTTATATCATTTTAACATTATATATATATATAATCACTTGATCATGATCATGGTTTATTTGTGTCTATCATTATTATAAAGGTGGGTACCCTAGGGCACATGATATGGATTATCATGGCCCGAAGAATGTGGTTTTGCAAGTGGAGGAACATGGAGTTGTGAATATCAAAGATGGATTTAATGATCCTATGAGAGAAGATGATCATGCACCAGAAAACACAGTTGAAGATGATGGTACAAATACATTAATCCATGACACATTTAGTGGAACAACTGATCATGATGACTTTGATGATGTTCATGATTTACCTGTACTTGACAAGGCATAAGAGACCCTTTATGAAGGATCCCAAATAACTCTTCTCTTTGTTGTATTGTTGCTGGTGAACTTGAAGGTTATGAATGGTTTATCCAACATAGCAATCTCATGAAAGTTAAGGTATGTCATATATGCCATCTTTTTTCATCTTTTTTAATTGTTGTTAGTTTGTCACTAGTAAATAAAGGATGAAATATGTACCATTAATATTCTTTATATTAACAAATTATTTTTTGTTGTACATTGATTGGTGAATTTTTGTTACACCATCAAATATTTTACCTCGCTCATATCGATATTTATTTGGCATTATGAAAGATATTGGAATGGAGTATCAAGCAATAGATGCATGTCCCAATGATCATATTATATATCATAAACAACATGAATTTGCAACAAAATTCCTAGAATCTCATATCAGTATATATTGAACAGATCAATTAACAAAAAAGATGTATTGCAAGGTTCTTCGTTATATTCCCATTATTCCACGTATGCAATGATTATTTAGGTGCAAAAGCTTAGCAAAATTTGTGGCTTACCATGCACAAAATAGAAGTGGAGATGAAATTCTTTGAATTCCTATAGATGGTTCTGCATCTAGGGACATGGAGAAAAACTAGCCACACTTTAAAGAAGAACCTCGTAATCTCATGCTTTCATTGGCAGCGGACGGTGTCAATCTATTTGGAGAGCTGAGATCTATTTACTCGGTGTAGCCTGTTTTTGTTATCAACAATAATATTCCTCCATGGATGTCAATAAAGAGGGAGCACATAATGTTGGCAATGATTGTTCCAGATATTTTTTTACATCAATTTTCTTTAATGTAGTAGCATCTCATTTGTCTTATTTGTTGCATAATGACTTATATTTTTTTATTTAATAGTCATGTAAATTAATTTATATATATTGTAGTAAAATGGTTAAATAATTATGTAATGTTTATGTTCATTCAACTAGGTAAGTACCAAGTTAAAGATATGAATGTATATATTGATCCTCTTATCGACAAGTTACTAAAGTTATGGAATGGTGTCACTATGTATGAGGTCTCTAGACCAATAGGACAAATACAATTTCAAATCCATTCAATGCTTGTATGGACAATTCATGATGCCCCAGGGATAACACATTTTTGTGGTATGTTGTAATGTTCGACTGCACTTTAATGATATTTAATTTTATGAAGTAGATATCATACATGTTTCTTAAATAATCTATTCATTATATATAATTATAAAAATTGACTTATTTAATCCAATTATATATGATCTTGTAGGTCTTCAAACAAAGAGAAAATTTGCATGTCCAATTTGTGGTCCAAAGATGAAATCTCGTCATTCAACAAGTTTAGGAAAGCAGGTGTTTGATGAGTATAGGAACTTCCTCCACAAAAATCATAAGTATCAAACTACTAAAAAAAATATTTTCAATGGGAAAGAAGAGACTACATCAAAACCACGAAGAATGACATCTCGCCTATGGAAGTTGGAATATAATAGAATTAATTTGATAAGGTTATACATTGGATCAAATTGTTTATCTATCATATATGATATGTTTGGAATTTATATTTTTATATTGTGTTGTGTTTACTCATGTTGTAATTGACAATGATTGTCATTGTTAATTTGTTTAACTTATATGCTTCATGAAGGTCATCAAGGCATTAATGGTCAGCTTCCACAGGGATTGAAAAGTTATCCCAAAAAATTTAGTAGGATGCCCTACTATGAGTAGCTACAAATTGTTCATTTGTTTGATACAATGTATATTGGAAAGAATATAGCATAAATGTTATGCAAATTACTGGATGGAAGGTATGACAAAGAAAAATTGTCAAAATTTGTAGTGACATTTAGGAAGCCAGTCATGCAATGAAAAATGCCATTCAATTAAATAGTGATGGAGACCAAATTAATATAAGTTCCCTTCCTTGGTTATTAATGGAGTAGCAAAGCAATGCTATAAAAGAAGTCATACGAAAAATTTGATTTCCCATAGGATTTGTTGCGAACATAAACAATATAAAAACAAAGAAAGGTGAATTTGGGTCAGGGATGAAAACGCATGATTGGAATACCTTCATTAAGGTAATTATTATGGTATATTATATACATATTTGTATACTACATGTACTTTTCAATGTATTATGTTTACTACTTTTAGAAAAATAATGAAAAGATCATTTTATAATTGTTACAGTATATTCTACCTCTATCTCTCCTAGACAACTTTGACAACAATGTCAAGCAAGTTATATATGATCTTGGAAAATACATGAGGTAAGCAGCGATATTTATTAAAAGAGTTGTATAGATCTTATAATTTCCATTTGTTTTACTTGTTATGTAATATATTGTATATTTTTGTTAAATCTTGTTAATATATTTGTGCCTTGAATCACTTGTACATGGATGTCATCTAAAGAAATCCATAAAGAAGATATAAATTATTTGAAGAGAAAAATTTCTCGTCTAATGTGTGAAATGTAAAAGTGTCTACCTTTAACATTTTTAAATGCACAAGAACACTAACTCATACACCAATTTGAGGAGATTGAATTGTGTGGACCTGTACACACAAGGTCAATGTGGATGGTTGAGAAGCACTTGAATTTTTTGAAGGATTTGGTTGGACAAAGAGCACATCCTAAGGGTTCTATGGTGGAGGGATATATGGTATACCAAACCATGTTGTACATTACTGAATATCTTCTTAAGTTTGCAACAAAGATCCATATAGATCACATTTGGGATCCCAACTCCATTAAAAAATTTGAAGCAGAGTACCTGATGGGGAAAGGTAGATTGAGGAAAGTGAGAGGTAATTATAAGATGGTCATGGAGATTAATTAGAATAAATTTTACATTTGGTTTTTATGTATATTGTACTTATTTAATTATTAATCTTCAATATACATCAATTATAAATTAAGGTCATATACCATGGTAATTAACTAATTATACGTTGTTTATGAATTTCAAATTTTTTGATATAGTTGGTCGAGAGTGGGATGCACTACATTTGTACGTCGCAAACAATCTTGATTGGATGACGGTATGGATTGAACAATGTCAACAATCCGGTCGCGCATTAACATGGGAAGGCGTGGCTTCATTTGTTAAAGACGCTCATCGTAATGGAGATTCCAATGTTACACCAAGGGAAATTGATTTAGCATATGGTTTAAGAGATAAACAAGTATGTATAAATATATTAATCACCCATATTAGTTAATTATTTTCAATTATATTGATGTATATATATGTTGAGATTTTTTCCTTTGCATACATTTGGCCAAGAATAAATATGTTTATCAATTGATGATATTGCAATAATTTTTATATGTTTGAAATATTGCAGGTGAAACACCACAAGGCTATGTGGTGCAATGGTCATAAATTTTGAATCAAAAAGTTGGATGACACAAAAAAAACTTGTGATTCTAGGATAACTGTAATCTTTTAGGTGACTAATGTTTCATCTAGAAGCAACATACATCTAGAAGTCTCAAAAAATTGATACTATGGGATTTTGGATGATATACTTGAGTGTGACTTTAAGTCCTTCAAATTAGTTTTGTTTTTCGTCCTATGGTACAGGCTATGATTGAATGAAAATGATCTCAAGAGAACTGTTATTGAACATGATAATGGATTTACCATGGTTAATACAAGGTCAATCAAGCGAGCTAGAAATGAGCCCTATGTTCTTCCAAGCCAATGTGACCAGGTATTTTACTCAGAGGTTCTAGATAAACCGGGTTGGTCAATTGTTTTTAGACATGGGCCAAGAGGAAGGCCGGTAAAGTATAATGTGGTGGAAGAAGAAGATACTGAAGAACTAAAAGATGATGTAGATGATGATTAGGATCAACAGTTAGCTAATGATGTGCCTAATGAAGATGTCGAAGAGGAGGAACTAAATTATGATGATGTAGGAGTTAATGCTCATGAAGACGATATCCGTGTGGATTATGACATTATCAAAACTGATATCAATGATGATGATGATGATATGACCAATCCTTACAATGTCGAATCTGGATCAGATGATATAAACAAAGAGTTGTATGAAGAAGAAGATCAATGACATTGAAATGTATGATTTATGTGATTATATTATCTATTTGATATTAATTTCTTGATAGAATTATATTTGACTTAAGTGGTTACATAATTAATTCATGATGTTTTTAATTTTTATGCCATTACATAATTAATTCATGATGTACTTTTTAATTTTTAATTTTAATTCATGATGTTACAACTATTGTAGCTTTTTGAGAAATTTCCATATGATCATAATAAATAGTGTTTTGGGAAATTTCATGAAAGATGACACATTGATCGTAGTAGTGAAATAATTTCAAAGTCATTTAGATTTTTTAGAACAATCACCCTTCACAATGTAATTTTTAGGACCATCTCCAATTTTACTACTAGGACACATAAGGTAGGATTTGATTGGCTTATCTTGGAGGAACATTGTGGCTTTGTGTAATGTGAGAAAATTTTGAATGGGATAGTGGTGTAGGAGCACCTACACCTCATCTTTTATGCGTAATCATACGATGATAATTAGGGAGGTCAATAGGTTGGTTTAGGCATTTCAAGAATGTTTTATTGTGAATAAGGTCACTCAAGACCATTAGCCATGTTCTAGGTGAAGTTTTGAGTTATGAGTTTGAGTCTTGCACTAAAGAGTTTTGTAGCCTTTTTAAGGAAAATTAGAGAATTTACATGTAAAAGGGTGCAAGGCTAGTGGACCATGTCAATAATAAGGCTATTATCAAGCCACTAGCATGGTCTTAGAGGTGTCCTAGGAGTTTCAATACATTTGAAAGGTCAAAAAATTAAAACATTTCAATAGTGATGTTAACAACCTTGAAATTTGTGTGTTTAATGTTTCATGTGATCATAAAATAGTGATGTTAAATAGAGATTTGAATTTCCAAGTTGCAGATTGTAGAAGTGGCATGTACTCTTTTTAAAGTTGAATTTCCAATATTTGATAAGGTTAGCATATCACTCTTATTTTTTTATTTTCATGATTATTATTTTTTGTTATTTGTTTGAATTCATCCATCATATAAGAAATAATCTTGTAATAACTAGCTTATCTGGTATGCTTATTGTATTTTTCAGTATTTATATTGCAGTTATGTGATGCAAGTTGAGGTCAATTGTGATAATGCAGCTCCTATCTATAAGTTCTTGAAATCAAGAAAAGGTGGCCTTTTGGGTGACAATATTAAGTGGAACTTCACCAAGTTTTTGGTGGAAAAAGATGGAAATGTGGTTGATCGATATGCTCTAACTACTTCTCCACTGAATATTGAAGTACTTGACAATCCCTCTTTTGTAGTTTCATACCGTATACATCCTTTCTCACAATGATTAATTGTTTGGGATTTTGTTGCATGTTAATCACAATACCAACAAGAACTTATTTTTGAACAATGAATGTTTGATGTGGTAATAAGATACATGCCTTAGGATAGACAATAATATTTGTGTTTTATGTTTGCACAAAGATATCAAGAAGATCCTAGGAACTGCCTGATTCTTCAGAAGCAAAAACATTACAACATTTCTACAATGCCCACATAGTGCTAAGGAATTAGAAGAAGAAATCCATTTAGATGTGATTTTGGTTATAGAACAGGGTTGTAGCAGAAAATGTTGCTAGGAATTTCCAATTTGTAACTGATTAAAATTTACTTTGTAGTGCTATGAAGCTCATTTCTTTCACATGGTTTAAACCATACCATAAATAAGGGTTGTATTTCCAATCCAATTCAACAAAAGAATAATTTGATCTCTTAAGGACTGCATGCAATTTTGTTTGGCTATTTTTCTGAACTGGAAAAATATGTTTATCATGCTTTGAACATTAATAATTTGCAAGCTTCCCATGGATTCTTCTCAGTATATTGTGTACTTGTCATTTTTTTTGTCAAATAGGACATGATGCAAGATGCCTTAGTTTTCTTTACACCATAAATTCCTTACAAGCATGATTAAATTTTGAGAGCTTAATAAGGATTCAAACCTAGGTGGGTCTGCCTTTGTGAATTGAGCAGACTTAAGTGATGTGATTTTTTTTACAACAATCTATTCACAATGGCAATCTTACAGTGAACAGATATAATCCTAATAAAGTGTATGTGTAATATTAGAATATGTTCAGGTAACAGATGTAAAAAATAAAATGGATAAAATAAAAGATGAAATGCATGAGATCAGTGCCTTGTTGGGTGTATGGAGTCTAATGAAGATCTAGAAAAGTGTAATATATTATGGAAATAATTCAAATTGTTTGGCACATAGATGTAGTTTATAACTTGTATAAACATGCAAGTAAATGACTAAAAAAATCTACTTGAGATAGAATGACAATCCTAGTTATGTGATT
Source organism: Sequoia sempervirens (assembly GCA_007258455.2). NCBI lineage: Eukaryota > Viridiplantae > Streptophyta > Pinopsida > Cupressales > Cupressaceae > Sequoia > Sequoia sempervirens. The sequence continues at coordinate 579,015,035 of VDFB02270651.1, read as the reverse complement.
CTTCTTATTGATCCAATTAATACTCTTCAGTTACTGTGATTGACTAGAAGGGTTTAATCTTTACTTGAAAGAACCAAATAATCACATCACACAAATACAACAAATGTGTATCGGTAAACTGAATATATTCTTGATATATCAATTTAAACAATAGAAAAGCATCAAAATTGAGACAACTAGATAACTGCATAAGTCCACAAACAATTGATACCAAGATTAAGCCACCAGGTCAAATATCTTCATTAACTTCATAGAAATTCATACATGCATCTGAGTCTTTTAAAGGAAAGTTTCATTGCAAACTATCGATTGTATCTTTCTCCTATCCGCCTATATTTGTTTTACATTATGAAACAAATATAAATATATCAAAATTGTGAAAGGATGTGTCTTTTAGAAATGTCTTTTGCTTAAAAAAAATAAAAAAATAGAAATTATGCTCTATTAAGCCATAAATGGATGTTTGACAGATAATCTAGGTAATCTTGCCGCTCGTGTGTATCAACGTCCTCCAATGCATTCCTTATGGCTATCTCCATTTTGATCATCTTCTCATTTTTTTCACATGCCCCATCCATTGTTAAATCATTTCCTTTGGATGTCTCCAAAAATGTTTGAATCATCATCTTGCATTCCTTGATCCATCTATCTTTTCCCTTTAGTTCCCCTCCATCTTCTAACAAGATTGGTACTCCCTTTTTTGTGACATTGATCATCCCCTGCTCATCACCTTGCAATTCTTCATGGAAGTCTTTATGTTTTTTCATAAAATGGTTGGCAGTATCAATAGCTATGTTATTAGGAGCATCCCTTTGGTTTATTTCCTGGAACTTCTCTCAGATCCTACCATCTATCCTCTTATGTTCTTGTACTATAGTAAAATTGTGTGAATGTGTTCTCTAGAGCTTACTCAACCAAGTCATTAAATTGGTCTACCTCTTCCTTATTATTGCAGTGAGTGCATCACATTTACCTTGTGAGTACGCACTTGATTCTTCCCACTAGTCTCTTTCCTGGGAGCTTTCACCATGAGTCAATTGTTTGTGAATCCCAATGTGATTCCCATCATGTCCTTCAAGTGATCATTTTCTATGAGTAGTCTCTCGTTATTCATCTTATACATTTATTTTTCCTTGATTAGCATCTGGATTTGGGCTTTATTTAATTTGGCCACATTAACGCCAATTTCTACTATAGCTATTGGATCAACCTCACCAAATTTTAATGTCATTAAATTTCCAAAAGCCTTTTTAGTATCGATTGCAACAGATTTCTTGTGTGGGAGATATAGGGCCCATATCATAAGTGATCCCTCATCTGGGTTATACTTAGATCCTGCATAAATCTCTGTTAACCCCTTAGGAGTGAGTTTTTGTGTGGCATTACTATTCTTTAGAAAACTATCAAAAACAAAAGAAGAGTTCAAATCCAACCCAAGAAAGATCATGACACATGCATCTTCTAATAATTTCCTTCCTTTTTTAGGGGTCATGCTCTTCATTTCTTCTTCCACACTTGATTTTAGGTTATTCAACAATTGTTCCTCATTACTTGGTGTAATATTCTCTACTGATTCGCTTATTGATTTTCCTTTTAATTTTAACAAAAAGGTTTTAATTAATTCATCATCAACCACAAATGATTTATATTCTATCTTCCTTGTGTTAGTATCTGCACTCTCTTCAACATCTGGTTCCTTGGGAACATACTTGTAGTCTTGAGTTCTCAATCTAGAAATTTTATCAATTGTATTGTTAGGCCTACCATCACCAAATGCCTCTTCATCAAAAGATAATAGTTTTGTATCTTGCAATCCCCTGTTATAATCATCAAAAACTTTTTTTGCTTCCTCCTCTTCCAAATTCTTGATCAAGTCATCATATAGATAGGGTATGTGATTGTATCCTCCCAAGCTCATTTTATTTTTTGGAAAAATCAATATACCCTTCTGGATCAAATCCTTTTCACGGTGGACCCTTCTTCATGTTGTATTGCAGAAATTTGTTGAGAACTATATCATATCCATTCCTTGATAATATAGTGAAATCACTTAAGCATAATGTACTAGGCATAAATGCCTGCTTTCTAAAAGAACTAAAATTCATATGCTACGCCCCTAATATTAGTGTACATCGGGTTATGAATAGTCGAATTGTGGCTATCTTAACTCTCTATTAAGTCATATTATCATTAGTATATTGTTATTTAGTTGTTTAGGTCGGCCTAAGTCTTATATAGGTGTGTCTAAGTCGGCCTAGGTGATATCCTTGGCATAAATAGATATATATAGGAGGTTGTGAGTCTTATTTCATCATCAAGTGTGAAGTGTGTTCTCATTAGAGATATTTGGAGGTTTTCCCCCTCGAAGTGGCTTGTTATTCTTAGTTATTATCAATTATTTGCAGCATATTTCATATAATATTCTTCTATTGTGCAAGTTATTTCATAACAAGTCGTATCAGAGCATGATCTTGGCACCATAGAAGCAAGGTTTTTCTCAATTTTGGAGGCGATTTTGGGAAGAGAATATATTTTATATTTTGGTGAATTTTTTTCTTATGTTTAAAGGGTTTTTGAAGAACATATTGAAGAAGCTACAGTCCATATTTCAGAAGAATTGGAGCAGAATTAAGCGAATTATTGCAGAATTAGGGTTTCTACACTATTTTTTTGGAATCTACATATCTCGCACATCTTGTTGAATTGAAGTGTGATTTTTATTGGGTTTTTGAAGACATACCAAAGGAGATTAAAGTAAAAATTTCAGAGAATTTAAGTTTAATTTGTGTGATTTATTTCAACATTAGTGGTTTCCATCGTGACGGGGCCTGCAACAAGGGGTAAAAAGAATGTTGTCACTCCCGGGAAGACTCCTAATAAGGATGGTGAGACAATCAAAGATGTTACTCATAATGAGGAAATAAATAAGGTCAAGGAAGGAATTTCCTCAATTAATATGGATATGTGTGACCTAAGAGGAGATATATCAGACATACGAAACATGTTAAGTGCTTTTATGAATAAACCAAGAAAGGAGGTCTCAAGTAGCCAAGAAGAAGAAGAAGAAACAAATGAAGAAGGAGAAGAAGAAGAAAAAGAATCAAAAGAAGAAGAAGAAGAAGAAGAAGAAGAAGAAGAAGAAGAAGAAGAAGAAGAAGAAGAAGAAGAAGAAGAAGAATAAGAAGAAGAAGAAGAAGAAGAAGAAACAAATGAAGAATAAGAAGAAGAAGCAGAAGAAACAAATGAAGAAGAAGAAGAAGAAGAAGCAGAAGAAGAAGAAGCAGAAGAAGTAGAAGAAGAAAAAGAAGAAGTGAAAGAAGAAGAAGAAGAAGAGGAAGAAGAAGAAGAAGAAGAAGAGGCATATGGAGAAGTAGAAGAATCAACAATAGAAGAAGAAGAAGCAAAAGACCAACTAGAAGAAGAAGAAGCAGAAAAAGACAAAGAAGAAGAAGAAGACGAAGAAGATACAAAAGAAAAAGAAAAAGACAATGAAGAAGAAGTGAAAGAAGAAGTTCCTAATCAATCTATTCAACCAATGCAAGGGTACCATATATTATTCCTCACCTCTTACTCTATGAAACATCAAAAGGTTCAAGTAAAGGAAGAACACATTCATCACCATCAAGAGCTTGATGTAAAGGGAAGACACATCTTGGAGCTAAAGTTAATTTTCCAGACACGCATGAAGAAGCTGGTGACATCAACAATTCCAAGTTACCTCATTACAAGAAATATTTTCTAATTGAAGATGCTACATGGGAGGACAAGGAGTTAATTCAAAAGAATCCAAACTTGATTAGCATTGAGGACAATGCTTCTTTGAAGAAGGGGGGCATGCTACGCCCCTAATATTAGTGTACATCAGGTTATGAATAGTCGACTTGTGGCTATCTTAACTCTCTATTAAGTCATATTATCATTAGTATATTGTTATTTAGTTGTTTAGGTCGGCCTAAGTCTTATATAGGTGTGTCTAAGTCGGCCTAGGTGATATCCTTGGCATAAATAGATATATATAGGAGGTTGTGAGTCTTATTTCATCATCAAGTGTGAAGTGTGTTCTCATTAGAGATATTTGGAGGTTTTCCCCCTCGAAGTGGCTTGTTATTCTTAGTTATTATCAAGTATTTGCAGCATATTTCATATCATATTCTTCTATTGTGCAAGTTATTTCATAACATCATAACATCTAAATAGTCTAATTGCCTAACAATCTCCAAATATGAAATCCTATAAGGCACTATCTTGGGTAGAATGAAGGGTGCATCTTCAAATCCATATACTCTTATCATGGTCGCATCTTCTAGACAGTACTAGTCTCCCCAATTGTGGTTGATACGTCCATTGAAATCCTTAGGCCTTAAAAACCTTTTTATTTCATCGAACAATGAGTATTCACAAGGATGATTGAAAAATCTGTACAGTGGTTTCACAAAAACCTCTTCAAAATGTAGATAACAAGAATTAGTAAATCTGCAATCCCAAGTGGCAGTCCAGAGTTGTACTGGTAATAACCTTCCTTCCTTATCAAATTGTACAACCCTCAGTTTTTCAAGCCACATCTACAATTCTTGTCCATAATAAAGTATCATATGCATTAGGATTGAATAAGCATCCAAGTGCAAGATAGGAGCTCCACTTTTTATTGCCATCAGTCTTGAATCAAGTACTTTAAAGATGTGTGAAGCATAATAAAAAAACCTTGAATTGTGAAACTGGATGTCCACTACAATTACCATGGGTACAATTGGCATGTGCTCAGGGGCCTCCATTCCCAGTAGTTGACACACTAAAAAATATGTGTACCTCATGTAGGGTTCAAACAAATCAACATGGAATGGGGGACCATCACTATCAGTCAATGGAACTGCAACACCATCTTTCTTAGACCTATGTAGTGGCAACCTCCATCCCTTGTACAAAGTATCCATCCTTTAGAATTTCTTTTCTAGTTGTTCAAGTACAATTTTTTCACCACACACTCCTCTAGGTTAAAAACCTCATAGATGGCAGCTTTAGATACATGTATAAACAATTTTCCTGATGGATCACAAATAGCTTTACATTTTGGATTATAATAGGCAGCTAGCATCTTCACCAATTCTAAATTTACAAATACATTGGGGAAGACTAGTTTCCCTAGGTTTAACTTCCAAGGATTGCACACTGGTTCGTATTGATTCCTTAATTGGTATTGAAAAATAAACAACTCATATCCCCTAATTGGGGTCCATATGTCTCGTATATGCTTGCATTTATCCTATAACTTTTTCACTTCTACCCTAAGTTGTGTAGATCGCTTGGCCTTAGGTACTGAGCTGGGCAATTGATCAATTAAGTCCTGGTTTAACTTCCTCTCGGCCACCCCCGGTTCCTTCTCTGCTTCAATTTTTTCTTTTTTCCTCTATGGTTATTACTCTCACTCTATTTCCTACCTTTTTCTTTTCCTGAGCTAGTGCTTTCCATTTTATGAATAAAAAAACTAGAAATTTAATTGCATGGAACTTACAAGTTTATTTAGAATTCTTTGACCGCAAGATCCTTTGGCCCTTCATCTGTTCCTCTACTGCTAACTTTGCAAAATTCACCTTCAATTACTTTTCTCAATTCAAGAAATCATCGACACATTTGGTAGTAATATTGCCATTAATGTCCTAGCTTTGAACACAAGCATAGTTGATCTTTGAATTTACCCACTGTCACATCAAATGTTCTATCAGCAAGATAATTCAAAATTTGGATGATCCTTTTATTCAGGCTTGACTAGTGGTCATTAAAGATTCTTTTGGTTAGGGAGACATTACACTGATATCACATAATCTTTCCATCTGATTCATATAAATGTCACCAAGAGTCACCCCGATGACTATCTTGATCTGTTTGTGTCTTCACCGGCAAGACATGGTATATTGCTAAGATATTTAGTAATTTTCTTGATGTTATAAGTCTCCTTAATGATTATTCCTTCAATCTAAAGTATGTCTCCAAGACTCCTGCTGATGTAATCTTATCGACATGACATAGTGGGTCAGGAGGACATTTTGAACTCATTCTGATAGCATTTTTCTTGGTGATAGTATGTTTCTTTGTTTTGTTGGCAAGAGATGAGTGTTTCGTTGATGATATTTCATTAGCCAGAGAAATGCACTCAGGGATCTTACTTTGATGGTGTTGGTCTGGCCGATACAACTCCTTGTGCTTTGATCAATGAGACAAGACAAGTTTCTTGCTGATGGAACTTCATTGGTGAGACCTATATGCTCGGTATGACCTTTTCATTTCACCCCGATGGAACTTGTCTTGCCAAAAAATCTCTTTATCAGTGAGACCATGGACCATGTCATCCCGATGTGTATCTTCTTATGTAATCCGATCGGTGTGACATTTTTGTTCTTTCACCAATATGTTGAAAATGAGAATTTAATGATTTATGAATTAGAGAGACCTTCACAAATTCTTGCCGATATGGGTTATTTGAATACTATATTTTGGAGGTTTTTCATGATATCAAATGGTTAAGAATGATGTGATCATATGTGACTATGATGGATTATACTCAAGATAAGGTTTTCTCTAGGGAATCAACAAGTGCAAAATCATTGTAAATTTTTTGAAATTTTACAGTTCCAACAAAGGCATAAAAATTGCTGCTCAAGGTTTCATGGGCATATGAAAATTTTAAAGGCTAGTTGCTTTATAAAATAGGCCTAATTAGCCTAATCAACACAACCTAGAAGGGTGATTTTGGTGATTTGGTCCAAAGGACTTGTACTTTCCCTTGAATTATGTTTAATAACTCCAAAATGGGTGTTTAAAACCATCAAGGGTTTCTTTGGTGTTTTGGGAAAGTTTTGAGTTATTGGGAAAAAACTAGGTTTGCACTATTAGAAGGATTCAAGGAGTTAAAGTGTGAAATCTAACTTCTATTGTTTGTCAGGCTTTGAGAGTTGTTTGGATTGTTTAAATTGGTCATTCTAAACTTGTTGGAAGCCTCTTAAAGGCAGGTTGATAGGTTGGTTGAGTTGAGCCTCCCAGGTCTACATCAGGTAGTTGCTATTACTAAGGTGGATCACTCCTTTCTGCGAAGGCCATCACTACAAAGAATGGAAACAATTCTTTCAACACATAAACTACTATGTAGTAGTCAATTATAATGAAAAAGCTTACTCTATATTAGTTAGGATACAAAACTAAGAAAATGATCTAAATAGTCTAATAATTTGACCATTAGCATATAGCAATTTCTATAGAGTTGTAGATCTCTTCCATTTAAAAAACACAAAACAATATTAGGTAGATAATCAAACATCTTTCATTTCTATAGTGACTTATTTATCCTAGAGGAACTAAGTATATAGTATACAAAGAAAACCAACAAACCCACAACTAACCCTATTTTGAAGGAGTTTAGTTTTCTCCCCTTCTTGATCTCCCTAATATTGTCTAATTATTTAAAGAGACCAAGGGTCATAACACAACTTTATTCAACCCACTAAATAGCTTGGTTAATGAAACTTGACAAAAGCAACAAAACAATTGCTACATTTGGCATTTCATGTGGAATGAAGAGTGGTGACAATAATCTACTTATAGTTTAATAAAACACTATTTTTATAAGAAGGCTTGACATTAGAAAGATGAGTGTTACTTATAGTTTAATAAAACACTATTATAGTTTTACCAACATATACTATTTTATGGTTGCATGGCTTCTTAGTTAATATATGCGGAGATAGAGATAGATGGGGAGAGAAAGAGAGAGAGATAGAGATATATGGGAAGAGAAAGAGAGATGGAGATATATGGGAAGAGAAAGGAAGAGAGGTGAAGATAGAGAGTCGATGGATAGATGGGATAGGGAGGGAGAGATGGTGAGAGATAGAGAGGGGAAGATAGAGAGGGGGAGGGAGGGAAATGGATATAGATAGGTAGAGGAGAGATAGAGAAGAGGGGGAGATAGGTTGAAGAGGAAGAGAGAGAAGAGAGGGAGAGATAGGTTGAAGAGAAAGAGAGAGAAGAGAGGGAGATCGATAGGTAGAAAAGGGAGAGAAAGAAGAGGGAGAGAGGGAGAGCGATATGTAGAAAGGGAGACAAAGAAGAAGATAGGGGAGAGAGGGAGAGATAGATCAATATATATAGAGGGGGAGGGAGAGACATAGAAAGGGGGTGATATAGAGAGATAGAGGGGGATGATGAAAGAGATAGAGAGATCGTGATAGAGGTAGAGAAAGATATGGATAGAAAGAGATAGAGAAAGGAGTGAGAGGGAGATAAAAAGAGAAATATAGATAGAGATATAGAGTAGGAGATATGGAGGGAGAGATGGATTCAATGAGAGAGAAATGGGGGAGAGGGAGAGATAGCTCAATAGATAGAGGGGGGAAGAGTGAGTGACATAGATAGTGGGAGATATAGAGAGATAGAGAGCGATAGGGAGAGATATATCAATCACCCTCCATATATCTCTATCTATTCATCCTTATCTCTTTATCTCTCTATCTCTTTGTCTCCCTTTCTATTTGTATGTTTCTCATTATCTCCCTCTCTCTCTATATTTCTTCCCTATATTTATCTTTGTCTCCTTAAGTGTGCAATGGGTACATTGAAGAGGTCTTAAAGGAGAATTATCATATCTTTAATCAAATGGCGTGCTACCTTGAGCATAACTCCCCAAGGACACATGACATCATTGGATTGTTGACATGAAACAACCAATCAAAATTTAGTTTATCTTTTCCCTCCCTCTCTTTTCCTTTGTATCTCTTATATTTCTCTCTCTCATGCTCTCTCTCTCTCTCCCTATCTATCTAAGTTCATCTCTTTCTCTCATTCTCTATCTTTTTAGTTTTTATCTCTCTTTGTATTAGCTAATAGGCTACATATATTGTGAGATTTGAAGTTGAAACAAATGTCGTGCCTAGAAACCACTCTTGTGTCGTTGGAAAACAAGTTTCAACTGCCATTTAATGGAAAACCCTCTGTAGTGTAATGGTAAAATCCTCTAAAATATCAAATAAAATCCTATATATACTATTATATAATAATAAATATAATTATATTATATATAATTTAATCTAATATTACTATTATATTAATTATATTTTGTATTATATAAAAATATACTTATTATTAATTATTAATTATAATAATTTTATATGTATTTAATAATTTTGTTAAAGAATATATAATATAATTTTAATAAGTCAAATAATTATATTATTTATTATGTAAAATATAGCTAATATATAGGTTTCTATATTGTAGAATATTAAAACCTAGCTAAATGGCACCATAATTTTCAATTTAATTAACATACTCTAAAACCTAACAAAACCAAGTTGTACCTCGTCAAATTGGAGAAGTGAAAGGTCGATACCAGTGCCGAGGAAGAGTGTGGAGGAGTGAAAAAAAGGTCAATACCAATGCCGAGGAAGAGTTTATAGTTAAAACAAGGTCAATACCAGTGCCAATGAAGAGTTTGGAGGAGTGAAAACAAGGTCAATACTAGCACTGAGGAAGAGTTTGGAGGAGTGAAAACAAGGTCAATACCAATGTCGAGGATGAGGTTGAGGGCACTTAGGTAAAATCAAAGACCAAGGGACAATGAGTACTGTAAGTTTGGCACTCCCATTATCTTTAACCTACAATTTTCATGCCTAGTTTCCAAAGATCTTCTCATACATTGGCACCCCCATTCTCGCAAAATGGTATTAAATAAGACAAAAAATAAAATAGCTTAGTCTTTCACATTTTTATCGACCAACCTTAGGTCTTGGAAAAACTCCCATAATCTACCCACATCTTGATTGAGGTCTAGGATTTCATCACACATAGCCTTCATTGCATGAGTCTGAAGCAATTATAGACTTATCCCTCTCTACATAGCATGGAATTATGCTTACATAACATAAACTCAAACAATTGTAAGTTTATAAGGGCAAAGGAGCCCAAGTATATGCTAGGCTAAGCTAGATCTAATGAATGGAAATACATGCATACAATTCTTCTTTAACACCTCCACCACAAACATATGCAAGGAAAGGTCTCCTCCCTTCTTGGTAGTGATAACCTCCTCCACACACAACCCTTAAAAATTATGAATAGAGGAATATAATCTTTGAAGAACTCAAAGTTGATTCTCTCCTACCTGATGCAATTAGTCATTTTATCCTTACAAACATTTATAGTGATTACTAGAGGAACATAGACCAATTCTTCATAATATAAGAATTTGATCATACTTTTCCAATGATGGAATTATGAGAAAACCTTAGGTTAAATGAATAATTCCTAGCTAAGTTCTTTAAATCATGTCCAACCATATAAGAGAAGACTATTACTATGTGTACTTGGATACCATGGAGAAAGGCTCTTTGGGCTCTTTCATCAATCAAGGTATTGTCAAGACTTTCAAATGAAGGTATTTTTTATTTTAAATATTTCATGTGCAAAATTCTTTATAAAAGGAACCTTTGCATGAAGGACCTTCAAATGAAGACCTTAATTCAAAGGTCCTTCATTAGAAGATCCTTCATATGAAGGTTCCTTTAATTCCATCCCATTATAGCTCTTAGAGTTATTAGAGATATTTTTGTTTTGAAGTAGAGATTGGACCATCAAATAGTGTCACCATGACTCTACCAAGATATCCATCAAATTGATAAACCATGACTTAACAACCACAAATTCACAAGAAAATTGCCCCTGTCGGCCCTAGGGCATCAATTCAATGCCAAGTTTCTTTCTTTAACAGAACCCTAAATGCAATGAAACTCTATCATACCATGTTGCACACCAATCCACCGATTTACAGTTTCAAGACAGTGGGTGGATTGGTGGATGCCATTTCTATTTAGCCCTCAAACCCTTACACAGGAAAAACAGGGCAGTCCCTGTATTTGATTGTTTTCTCCCACAAAACAATGATTTAGCACTTCAAAACAAATGAAAATGAAAGGGAACACATATATTTATCTACACCAATGATCTCAGAGCATTTCAAGCTTGTATGGATCCAAGCAACACAAAAGAACTTCAGAAAAATAGTAAAAACACAGAAAATTGTTTCAAGAACGTCATATTTGATATGAAATTTTGTTATCAACTCCTCCAACAATTGCAACAATTGCAATGGGATGGGAATACAATATGATAGAAGTGGGATAAGAAATGCATTGTTTGAAGCATCAAACCAATATGCAAAGATGAAAGAAAGTGCTAACCCCTTAAACTAAAAAAGTTTCTTTTAACTTTAAGTTTATTGGGTAGCCAATTCTTTTAAGTTATCAAATCCTACCATCATACATAATCAAAATGTTGTTGTTTCAAATGACTATGAGCACTAACTTTCACTATTTGAAGATGTTGAAACCTTTTCATAGAGAACTAGAACATTGATGAAACCATGGCAGCATTAATCGTTTGGGGAAAAAATTGGCAAACCAAAAGTTCAAGATTTTTTGAAAAAATTGGGTAAAAATTGGGAAAAAATCAGATTTACAAAAAAACACAAAAAATTGAAGAAAAACAGTCATAAACTACTTTTTCAAAAAAAATTAATGGCATTTCCATAGCATACAGACATTGAGATCAAATAAAATACAGAGTTCAATCCATGAATTATAGAAAATAGATTTTCGTTGATTATATTCATATCGTTGATTACATTGCACAAAACGTACTACAACTGCATAAATATCAGATGGTGACAATTGTCAAAATGTCTATTACAATATAGTTTGTGACTTTTTACAAAGTCAACCTATAAACTAAGTAAAAAGTTCCAAAAAACTCAATTGTAGCAAATGACATGCTAGAGGGCAGAATCTCCCAATGATGAAGCTCCTTGTCTATGCTACCGCATTTTTCATACATGTCTACAAAAGCATTTTATCAAACAATTCACTGCCTTGCTACTATGGCTAAAATCCTAAAATTGGTGCTTTCAACAAGCTATGGATGCTTGGAAAAAATATATCAAAGCATAATAGTAAGCAACAACATAGATAAGAGAGTGAACTGTTTGAAACAATGCCTCAAAGAAATGTGGTCACATGATGATGGAATGCCATGACAATCCATATTGTTGCCTTGCTACTATATGGATTGTCATGGTATTCCATCACCATGAGACCACCTTTTTTTGAACAAGCTATAGATGCTTGGAAAAAATATATCAAAGCATAATAGTAAGAAATAACATATACAAGAGAGTGAATTGTTTGAAAAAATTCCTCAAGGAAATGTGGTCTCATGGTGATCGAATACCATGACAATCCATAGCAATTTATCATGGCATTCCATCACCATGAGACCACATTTCTTTGAGGCAATTTATCATGGCATTCCATCACCATGAGACCACATTTCTTTGAGGCATTTTTTCAAATAGTTCACTACCTTGCTGCTATGGTTGAAAGCCTAAAACAGGTGCTTTGGAACAAGCTATGGATGCTTGGAAAAATTCTATCAAAGAATAATAGTAAGCAACAAGCTATGGTCTCATGATTTTTTTTTTGCTCAAAAATTAGTGTGATGTTATTTGCATTTTTTTGTAGGTTTTAAACACATTTTTTTGGCAATTTTTCAGTTTTAAATGGGAAGAAATCATTTACCAAAAGGTCAACAATTTTTTCAAAAAATTGGGGAAAAAATCGTCTAGCCTGTAGATTTTGTAAAAATCACGATTAATTGGGATTTTTTGCAGATTTATGCTTCTATGGATGCAACCACTCATCCTACCTTAAAACATACCAAAAGTCTCCTAGCAATTAGACATAGGAATATTTAAGATGGCTTAAATAATTTTTATTGTCAAAGCAAAAACTTATGATGACTTAACCAGGCCTAGTGCACACTCCCTCCCTGTTAACCACTTAGACATATGGAAATTAAATGTAAATTTTCTGCTATTTTTAGTCATGTAGGTGTCCAATAAACCACTTGGTGGTGTTTCCCTTCAAGTTTATTTACTTGAATGAAGAGAAAAAGTCCTTTTATTATAATTAGAGAATACATTTAAGGCCTTGGTTGTGTAAATAGTGGACCATAGTCACATTTAACACTTGTTACAAATTTTGGGAGTTAAAACATTAAGTATATTTGATTTGTGATGGACACATTTGGATGGTAGTAACAATAACTTGCAATCTATCAAGACTTGATTACCTTATAACCTATCAAATTCTAGGGATGAAATGATAGATTAATCATAATGTCACCTTGGGATCACATCACCATGAAAGAACTTCATCCAACATCCTTATGAGTGCAAGTACCACCAAATAGGTATTTGTTAGATCCATCTTCCTCGAGCGAGGGAAATTCAGGAAGAGAAGAGGAGAGCGAGACATGTAGTAGGTCTAAAAGAGGGAGATCAACTAGAGGTCAAAAGATTGGAAGAAAATTTTGTAAACGCATGGAATTTTTTCTTGCTGAAGGGGGGTCATGTTCTTATGATGATGAGAGCATAGGTGACATGGAGGTGCCCTTGAGGTATAAACATCTACAGAAAAAATGGGTACCCAAGGAACTTCCTCCAATAAACACTGATTTTTGTGTCAACGAGAGAATATATCACATAGCACCATCGTCATTACATGGTTTGGGCCTATTTTGCATGGACGGCATAAAGGTTTGTTACGAAAAAGCTACTAAATTGATGGAGTATGTCAAACCCTATTACAGTTACAAAGATTAGATGTAGCTAGTTCATTATACACGAAGTATGCATAGGTATGCATTGTCAACAAACTATATACAGCTAAAAGATAAGGATCAAAATAAAGGAGTGGCTATGTACATTGACATAAGGCCAAAAGCATCAAGGAATATTATAGGTTTTATAAATAGTACATGACCTAAGTCAACAAATAAGCCACCCAATTTCCTATTTGAGGCGTGTGAGGGAAACTATGTATTCGTATGTGCAATAAAATCAATAACTACAGGGTAAGAGTTGCTAATCAATTACAATTTAAATCGCTTAGATACAAACATAGTTACTATGGGGGTGGTATGTACTATATACCATTTTACCCAACCTCCAATTAGTGACTCCAATGTACCATTTTATTATTATGTTTTTTTCGTAAGTCTATTGGTTTCATTTCGGTAATTTTTTTTTATATTTAATTTTTGTCACAACGGGACATTGATTGTATGGGGAAGGCTCCAGCCCAAAGCACAGATCGTGATGCATCTTCAGGTGCTTCTACCCGATAGGTTTACCTCATTGTAATTGTACAAATTAGATACGAGCAAAATGTTTTATTATTATGTTTTTTTCATAAGTTTATTGGGTTAATTTTGATAATCTTTTTAATATTCTTGTTGCAGTCAACTGATTGGGGAAAGGCACCAGCAATAGAGGAGAGTATCCATAGAGAGGTGTAGTCACTATTATGCGATGATGACATCGCATATTCAACAAACCCTCTCGATATAATAAGGAATACCCAAAAAAAATGCAATGAAGAAATCCTTCAGTTGTTATTCATAGTGCCTCAAATAGATGAGATAAGAGAGATAGTTAAAATATTGATTGAGAGAGCACAAAAATTGCAAGTAAGCTATCATGAGGTCTTTAATCATAACATAAGTTCATTCATGGTTTTATATTTTGTACTCTTTTATGTCATGAACTAAAATATGTGTTGTTTTTATAGGATTTTTTGCATCCTCATGATGTTGTTGGCCATGATCAGGGTAGTGCAGGTAATACCTGAGGAGTAGGGGTTGGTACAAGTGTCCATCCTAATATTTCTATGCATACATCACATCATCTGACCCCATCATTTGTGCCGATATTGTCATCTAAAATGTTGGTAACATATACCATGCAGGCATCTAGTACTGTACCCTCTGACAGTGAACACATGCCAAAACATGCGTTAGGACATGTACCTAGGGATGCAGAGGCCACTAGTACTAGTGATGTTTTAGCAGCATTTCCTAGATCTTCCCATATTACTAGTATAGGAACATTACCAGTCACATTTGTGGTGATCAAGGATTTCGTTCCCATAAAGATAGAGAAGGTCCCAGGTACTTCAAAATGTTTTAATTATTATTATATATAATCCAATTGAAATTTACTTATTGATCACTCTTTTTAGACTAATGATCCCATGATCATTTTGTAGGAAATGATGTATTTTATAAACATTTAAGTGATATTACATTGGAGCTCTTCAGGCCCACCATACGTACATAGTGGAATTCCCAAAATCAAGATTTGAAAGATGAGCTCATTAACCTTTCAATTGTGTTGTTTGGTGATAAAACATTCAACCGAACCAAGGTCCTTAAGAAATTTGGTACCTATCTAAAGTATGTGAGGGACCAATATAGGTCACATTTAGAGAAGAAAAAAAAGTACAAGCATCCCCCCATGATTCTGAAGAGGGAATGGAAGGACCTGGTGTCATATGGAAAGAAGAAGGCTGAAAAGAAAAAAGGAAAGACACCACTGGGCCAAGGAAGGTATGTGATACTATCAACAATGTAATTATATACTAATTACTCTTTCTTTTTACATAATCTAACATATTTCAAACTTTTCATAGGTTGCCCGACACATCGAAGGAAACAAAGGCAAGACTAGAAAAACACGACAGCACAAACTTGGCTCTAGTGGTTATATGAAATTAGCCGCATGAATTGTATGTATCAATAAATGAAATATTGCATCCAAATCATAAATTGCAAACAATTTTGGTTTTATCACACCATAGAAGCAAAATTCATGATCTTATGCAAAAATTCATGGCTCTGAATTCAACAGAGTTCGCATAGAAGAGGACTTGAAGATTTCCTTCCAGCAAGGCTATGGAGCCGTGGTCGAACACCTAAGAGTCTTGACTAGGCAAACACAATCTTCCACTACATCTGACACATAGGTAAATAAACTCAATAAAGTTTATTTAAAATTGAATACTTGTGTAATCTATTCAATATTAATTTCAACCATAAAGTAATTATGTTCCTATTTGTTTTAAATAGACAAGCAATGATAATACTGCACATGACATTGGAATGCAACCTGGTGAGGGTGGAGCACAACTTGTAGATGAAGGTCATGGTGTGCATCCTAGTACTGGATGTAGTCATGTGCTTTACAAAACACAGTATGGATTAATACAATTAAACATCTTTAATTGTAATTGGTGTATTAATTAATGTAACCTTTCGTGTTTCAACTTTAGAGAATGTAGAGCGTTATCAACATGTGGAGCATGATCAGGCTAGAGAAGATCAGGAACATGATGTGGCCCCATCAGGTAAAGAGGACCACTCTAATGTTCTTTGAAACATATTTAATTGCAATTGGTGTATTAATTAATGTAACCTTTCGTGTTTCAACTCCAGATCAGGATTTAGAGGGTGTTCAACATGTTGAGCATGAGGCTATAAGACAAGATCAGGAACATGATGTGGCCCCATCAAGTAAAGAGAACCACTCTAATGTTCTTTTAATTAATGAAATACTTGTAACAATAATAATAAAACATATCAATTTAACATTTCTTTGTTATTGCAACAGACCCCCCTTGCAGCAATGTCCACATCATGAGTACATGACTAGGCGTACATTAAGATCACAAGTAGAGGGAAAAATAACTGAAGGGGGGACATATGTTTTAGAAAATGATTCTCCACTTCAGCTTTTTTAGCTTCAAAAAAGAAACAAAAAAAAAGTGATTGTAATCATATTATGACAACATATTTTTGATAATATGTAAAAACTAAAAGAATGAATGTTAAATGTTACTAAATGAATGTGAATATGTTAATGAATGAATGTTACATGTTAATGAATAAATGTTATATATTATTAATGGATGAATGAATTATTAATGTTATATGATCGGGTATGGGGAATTGAGAGAATATTAAACTATTCTCAAAACAAAGAGAAGCTCAATAAGGTAATGCACTTTTCAATATAAGAAATGCATCATTTGAAGCATCAAACCAATATGCAAAGATGAAAGAAAGTGTTAAATTTTCACTATGGTGGAAAAAAAATGATTCTTTATACCCGGATGCCTTCATTTTCCAAGCCAATTTCTCCTACTTTGCATAGCTCTGCCATGTTTGTGGCTGTGATATGAATCCTTAAAAAAAAACATGTACCAGATTATGACCTTCAATCCAACTAAAACCAAGTATCTTTTTAATTCCTCTATCTTTCATCAATCTCTTTACTATTTGAACCTTGTACAGATGTTTTAGATGAAGAACCCATTATTCTAAAATGTGCCTCCAGTTGTGTAAAGTGAATCCATGCTTTACATCATAATTTGAAGTTGTTTCCATTCCAATGTTCTGAATTTAGTTTGTTTGTATGGATTTTTATGAATACCACATTGTGTTGTGTGTGGATTTTGTTTCAAAGCTCTGTTTCTTTTGTTTTTAGTGGTGACATAACTATAAAATTTGAATTTTGTGCATAACAGGTTAGTGGAAAAATTGATAGCTCTGAAGGGTTTAGAGGCTTGATTAAGAAAGATACACATATATTTGGATCTTGTTGTTGATGGGAGGCTTCCACTTAACCATGAAATTTTGTACCATTTGCAGGTATGCAAAAATTTCTCTACTTACATTAATTCAACTTATTGTCTTCCTTACCAAAATCTACCCTTGTTAAGCCACAACCATAACTAGCACACTGTTATAATGCTTCAATATCACTCATTAATCTTTGTCTTGACAAAAAGGATAATAGTCATTAATACATTACTAAGGGTAGACATATTTCATAAAGACCTATGGAGGATAAACCATAGTCTACCAATCTATTAGAGACTCACAGTGCATAAAACCATTGAAAATACATCACAATCATAACCTTTGCTAATGGAACATGATAGTCTTTTGGATTGTTTAAAAATTCATATCTATGATCACTTTCCATGTATTGAAATTTAGCATATAAAACCTAAGACTCATGTCCTCATATGCTTCATGCCTCCAAGTTTGTCCACAAAAATTTCATGGCACAAGTCTTTCCACAAAAAACTTCATGCTCTATGACTCCTGCTCTATGATCTATTTTCTTGCATTTGTTCTCTCAACATTGTTCCTGTTGTATGTCATTGCATCAAAAACCTGATTAGAGAACCATTCACATCCTCTACTTTACATCATATCAATCTGCATTGCAATTGTATCCCTTCAAGGAAAAACAATCAAACACCTATACCAAATCACCAAGGCACATTAACAACCATATATACCTTCTCACTATAACCAATTATTAGACCTTCAAGACAATAGGTTCATCATGTTTCGAAAGAAACAATCAATCATCTACTTCACAACTCTGTCCATTCCAACTTACTGTTCGTTTTGCAGTCAAGTCATCATTCATGCATATTAGATTCACCATACCTAAATCATTAAAAACAACATACACTTCCTTCTATACCTTATCCTAAACTTTGAAACATCTTTGTCAACATGAATACAATAGTTTCCAACCAGTAACAATTCCTTTTGTCATTGTTTTATCAGTTTACCATTATCCATGCAAACAAGCACTTCTTAAATAGGCTTCCATACCCTAAATAGGCATAGGGTCAATTCTTATGTAGAATGAATGGCTTATTATTTTTGACAGTAGGAAAATGACTAAAAGATATTTTCTCTAAGTATTAATGATAAGGAAATTTTGGCTATGCATGTTATAATAAAGGTCCAACAGTAAAGCAAGAAAATGACCGAAAGAGAGAAACTATGAGTATTAATGATAAGGAAATTTTGGGTATGCATGTTATAATAAAGTTCCAATAGTATTTGTTAGGGAATCATTTCATCATTTGGATGGATTATCAAAGTATTATATCTGGTGTTAAGCTAAATTTTATTATTTTGTAGGAGTGACTAAAAATATGTAAAAGATGATGGATTATGTCTAAACAAAAACTTTTCATCTTATAGCTAATTAAATCCTTAATGTTTGATGAGTTTAGAGCTCGAATAATGCTTGTATATGCATGTGTAGCAATAAGGGAGCCTATGTGAAGATTGAAATTTAAAACATCACTTTGGTATTTTTCCTTAGGCAGTGAAATGATATTTTGAGTAATACAAACCTACACACAAAAATGTGTTTTGCATTGTTAATTCAATACCATGAAGAGTGGAATAAAAAATATCAAACCAAGCAAGAATAATCAATTCATAAGATTATTTTGTTCTAATAGGGTTGACTAGTTGCTTGTTTCTTTTTGATTGTCAAGAAGTCATCAATATACACTTGGTTTTCTCGCCTTCTCTTGCCTCGTGGCCAGAGAGTTTCTGCAAAAGGAATCAAAGTAACCTTCAAGATTGACAATGGAAATGAGTACAAGGTCAGTATAACTTAATGTTAATTGGTATGATTTTATTTGTTCAAGACCAATTTAGATTCATTTTCTGCTCACACTAATTTTATTTACATTTATGTTTTGCTAATATCCATTTTCCTTTACATTCATATTCTTCTATACATATTGTGTTTACAATAATGTTTTCCTTAATTTAATCTAGGGGAGAGGACCTAGTTTGGCCTTCAGCTAGGTCGAGAACTAGGGTCTAGCTAGGTCCACTTGGAGGGAGACTCAATGATAACTATCAATACAATACGCAAGGGATCCACCCCTAATTGGAAACTTAACCATCTTCTGCAACAAATCAAAGGACTATTAGACGATCTTGCAACCTTCAAAGTTAGTCACATCTACAGGGAAAGAAACACTAGAGCAGATGAGCTGGAAAAATTGGCCACTGAAACTGACAGGTAGGACAATTATGTGGTCAGGAATTGGGAAAGTTTTCGGCATTGGCCTACGTAGCGACAATGACCAAATAGCACATGGAAATAAAGGCCATCTCTTTGAATCATTCTTGACAAGACAGGGGTCCATATCAAGAACTCATAATAAAAGATTAAATCAAGGCAAGAAGATCTCCTTGCAAAAAGATGAAGGACGCATTAATAATCATCCTTGGGGATGCATGCTATCAATGAGAGAAGTGAAATCTTGACACACATGAAGGCCCTGTTTGGTACATTAGACTTCATGAGGTAATATGGCCTTTGTTTACAAAGGAAAAAGTTTGTTTTATTTTAGCACAACCACATCTCGAGCAAGCCAAAGATAGAAACATCCAGAAGGCAAGGTGTGAACTGAGAGGAATGGAGACACCACTGGCATTGGAAACAAATAGGAAGATGTAGGCTTTTAGAGGGGAGATAGCGTACAAGCGGCTCCAAGGATTTCTACAATCCTCTCATCCTCTCATTCTCTGGGCAACTAAAAAGGTGCTTGTGCCAAAGTTCATGAAAGCATACCATAGAGCCAAAGGAAACACAAAAATCTTGACAATGTTTCTTGCGGTCCTCCTGCACATGGGAGTTTCAAAAGTAATAAGGAAAAAAATGACCTAGATGGTCTTTGTGCATGCTTGGTTGGGTGACATAGATGCAACACTGGATAATGTGGATGAAAATAGGAAAATTCATATGTCATAGAATTACTACATGTTGCGCATGAGAGGCCAAGAGGTGATGAAGTTCCCCTTGATTCATACTATTGACCCGGAGGGCTTCAAGAAATTATGGGATGAGAGGGAAAAAAATTCCTTTTTCTCCTCAGGGCAGCAAATTTGACCACCAATCTTCCTCATGGCTGGGAAATGAGGTACATTGTAGACGAGGGTTTGGAGGAGGAGATAGTTGTAGGCGACGATGATGACTGGGACCTAGGAGAAGGAGAAGAATGGCTAGCTAATGATCAACAAGACCTAGAGGAAATTTTCAAAAGCCCAGTACATAAGAAGTGTGGTACAAATTGCCTGGTAATTTCTTGCTACAAGGAATATATGAAAAGTTGTGCATCTGAGGATGATGATGCCTGAGCAGTACCTAGTTGGAATAGATCGTTGGTTTGTAGATGTGGTATTTTGAAAGCACAGTTCCTTTGTCTAGCAAAGAATGTTGAAATAGTAATAGCATATGGTTTTTTGGAGTCAGTCTTGGGTGTGGTATATGTAATTACAGGTCTCTAGTTTTTCTATCTTTGAGTAGGTAGTATCTCTGGGTTGGCCACTCCTAGAGAAAAGGCCTCCTAGAAATTTTGGTTGTAATGCATGGTTTGGGTAGATAGGTGCTTTGGGTTGGTCAATATTACAAAAAAGGCCTCCTAGTAATTTTTGGATGAAACTTATGTACTCTCTTTCAAAATCAATACAGGGTGTGCCCCTAGTAGTGTTTAATGATAAAAAAAAAACCCATTGAAAATAGCCAAGAGCACCTTGGAAAGAATGCCAACATTCAAGAACATTTGAGTCTTTTTGATGAAAACATCATTAAAAAAAACTATCTACAATATTCTTTTTTCCTATTCGCCTCTCTCCTTTTGATATAAAAAAAAGATACTTATACATCCAATGTTTGAAAGGACACGTCCTTTCAGAAATGTCTTATACATCAAATGTCACCCAGAGTCACCTCGATAATTATTTCAATCCATTTGTATCTTCATCGGCAAGAGATCATGTATCACTAGGATATTTTGCAGTTTCTCTGATCTGGTGAGTCTCCCCAATGATTATTCTTTTGATCTCAAGTATGTCACCAAGACTCTTGCTGATGTAATCTTATCGACATGACATTGCAGGTCAGGTAGACATTCAAAACTTACTTCGATGGTATATGTCGTGTCGATATGCTTCCCTCATGCTTCATCGATGAGACAAGATGAGTATCTCGCCAATGAAACTTCATTTCTAAGATCACATGCTAGTCCTCCTGATATATCTTCTCAGGAAATTTTGATCGCTGTAATAGTCTTGATCTTTCATTGATATTCCTACATTTGAACGAATAGTTTTTTTCTTAAATTGCATTGTTTCGTCAAACTTTCGACGAAAGCAACTGATGAACCTCCAAAAGCATCCAATGAATTTCAATACGTTCGACAAAACTTTCATCGTAATGACTTTCCTATTTCGTCGCACTTTTGATGAACTTTTTTTGTTGTTCTTTCGATCTCAAGTATGTCACCAAGATTCTTGTCGATGTAATCTTATCAACATGACATAGCAGGTCGGGTAGACATTTAGAACTTACTCCAATGGTATATGTCTTGTCGATATGCTTCCCTTATGCTTCATTGATGAGACAAGATGAGTATCTCGCCGATGAAACTTCATCACTAAGACCACAAGTGAGTCCTACTGATATATCTTCTTAGGAAATTTTAATTGTTGTAACGGTCTTGATATTTCACCTATATTTGCAATACATCCAATGAAAATTTCATCGTGATGACTTGCCTATTGCTTCGCAATTTCAACAAACTTTTGTTGTTGTTCTGATGCTTTGGCAAAGGTATGCCACTTGTGTTCTGTCTATTTCTCGTCGTTAGATTGATGACATTTTCATCAATATTCCAAAGAACACCAGATCCCTTTTTTTGTGGCGGCAACCGACGAAGTTGAGTCGTGATTTTGACATTTTAAAGCTAGTCGAGAAAATGACAAAAAATTAGTGAAAAAAATTATTTCAGTGATTCGTCTGTATGCCAACAATAGGTTGTCGATATTTCAACAAGTTTTCATCAGAAATTGGAGTCAAATACGGTAGTGTATCTGCATGTGAATTTTTTTTACCAACTTTAAGGAGCTTACCTTTGAAAATTTCAAGCTCCTCATAATGTTCTTCTTAGACCTACATACTGGTCTTACTCTTTTTTAGCTACTCATCCTTACTGAAAATGGATTTCAATGTGACTAGACCCTTGGGAAGTTTGTTAGAATTCAATTGGATGATCTAATTATCATATTGTTGTTTGATCTTCTCTTGGTTGACTGCTGCAAATTCATCTTCTTGCAGCATAAAGCTCAAGACCTGTTCATCACTCTCAAAGAATTTCCAATGAACGTTATTATCTAGAATAGAAGGTCTGATAACTATTTTAACATATGGATGCAACTTTTCTTTCCTAATTTCACTTGGAATATCAACTTGAGCACCTATTGTAGCCAATCTATTAGCATGCTTATTTTGATCCCTAGGAATAGAAACCAGATTGAAAGCGTCAAACTCTTCTATCATATCCCACACCCTGTGTTTGTAGGATTTTAAGATGTCATTCTTAGTAACATGTAGACCTCTCACCTAATTGACAATCAATTCACTGTCACCATGCACTTGGAAGCAACCAATCCCTCTTTTTCATGCCCATTCTAGGACTTGAATTAGACCTTCGTATTCAACATTATTGTTAGTACAAGAGAAAGCAAATCTAAAAGCAGAGTATCATTTTTCACCTTGTGGGGAAACAAGCATTGCACCCCCACCGGCACCGTTCTTGCTTCAGGATCTATCAAAGAACATCTTCCACACTCCACCTTTTTGATCTAACTGTTGTCCCACCTCCTTTTCAAGGTTTGGAATCATTGAATCAAGTTCGTGTATGACAGACACCCAAACCAGTTTCTTCAATGTTATCATTTGGACTGTCAATGATATTTTATGCTGCCCACTCACTTAGAAGTGCATCTAGTATGATTTATGCTTGCAGTTCTTGAGCAACAAGTTCATTATCATAAAAAATAGAACAATTATCATTAACAACACTTGTGACATATAGTTCAATGTGATCTTTATCAAGTTGCTTAGATTTGATGACTACCTTAGTCCCATATCTCGTTCTGAACACCATATGGGATCAATCTGATGACAAATAACCTCCTATCTTGGCAGTGAAATCTCTTGACAAACACAAAGCAAAATGTGGTGGTAAGTCAATGACTGAAATGTCTTGGGGAATGGAGAAGTTGGGGCAAGCATGTAGGGTAAGGCTTAAACCTTTGATAACACCTATGGTGTTAATGGTTGTCCCATCAAGTTGAACAACTCCTTTCTCAAGAGGTTGATATTTCAATCCTAACTTATCAACAATCTGCTTGGGCATGACAGAACTACTTGCCCCTAAATCTACCATGCAATTGTGAACTAGTTTATCTCCTATTATCAAGGACACATAAAATGGGGGTGGTTTTCCATCCTTGGTTTTTTACTGTTGTCTTGAGGTGTATTTGTCAAGACAACCTTGGTTTGACCTACTGGTATATCATTTGAAACACCTACTTCAGCTAAGGAAAATTGTAACAAGTCCTTTTGACTAGGGATAGATAAGGAATCCTACATTGACATATTCACATTCATCTTTTTCATGGATTCAACAATGTTGAAGGGTTTGGTAGCATTTACCTTTTGATGGGTCCTTGCAACAACATGGTTTGTTTGCAAGTGAGTTGGTTGGGGTTGGTTCCCAAGCTATCCACCACTAATACCTTATGAATTTCATTACAAAATGTGTGTTACATGAGGATTGGAAGGTCCAACAAATTCCTTGTCTTTATTTGTTGCTTGTCCAATCTTGAAAGCTCTCTTTTTAGCTTGGGTGTTGGCTGCTATTGGAGAGCTATCATTGTTTACTCCACAAAACTCCTCTCCTTGCCAATTCAGGAGGGTTGTGTCACTTGCAGGGAGCTTCTGTTATTGGGATGATTCACCATTAGACATTTCTTGCACACCCAAAATATTTTGAACCATCAATGCTTGATTGATGACACCATTTAAACATGTAGTTTGATTATGGGCCTGGTTGCAAGAATAGCACCACTCATATTCTAGTACAAGGTTGTTTTGAACAGTTACCATATCTCTAGCTACACTGATTAGAACTAGATTGTATGGCTAAAAAGGCTTTAGATTCAAATTTTGTCGTGCACCTTGAAAATTTCCTTGATATGGCTGCTTGTTAGCTTGAAATTTTTGTCCTTGGCCTTGATTTTGAGGCTTCCAAGGCTTGAAACCTTGAAACTGCTATTTTTTAATACTTACCAGCTCATTTCCAAAAGTATGAAGCAAAATTTCAATCTTCTGTTGGCTAATTTTAATTTCCTGCAACTCTTGAGATGGTCCTTTGGTAACAATTTTTGTGTTAACAACAGTTGGTAAAGGGGTTACTTGAGGTGTTGGAAAAGTTGTAGGAGGCTGAATATCAAGGAAAAATGGCATAGGAGGCCTAGGGGCAATCCTTCCAGCTTGTATCAGGCTATTTTCTGCTCTCACAACTATATCATAGGCTATTGGTAAAGTATTTCCACCCATAGACTATATTAAAACAACCACTTCACTATTTAAGGATCTCAAAAAATAGAGAAAGGAATATTCAACTAGAGGCCTTATAGGCTTCGAAATCCTATCCCATGTTCTTTGAAAATGGAAATTGAAGTCTGTCATCCATTCATGAGGAGCCTGTTTAATGTGGTTCAGTTGCTCCACCAATGACAAGTTGTCATACTTGTCTTTGAACTACTTGCATAGCACCTCCCCTAATTCATCCTACGTTCTAATGGAGTTAACTGCTAAACCCCCGAACCATTGGAGTGCCTTACCTCTGAATGATGTTGTTAACAGCCTCAAGGAAACATTTTCTTGAGTTATATGATGTACCAAACATAGATTTGAAATGTCTTTAATATGTTCAACTAGTGTGGTATGATCTTCACTTGAAAAATATGGCACACTTTTGAGAGAAACCATTCGAATGTCATCATGTTGAGCCAATTGAAGTGGGATGCCACCATTAAATATAACAAAAATTTGGTTTCTTGGAACAACCATTTTTGGCACCAAGTTTTGTTGCCTTATGCGGCTGGAAACTCTCACTACTGGTGGAGCTGAAACTATTTTTCTTGACGAATCAATAGATCTGGATAAAAATGGGACTACTTTTAGGTTGTGGGTCTCCTATTTGAAAGTAGACCTCCAATGATAAGGGTCGGCTTCCCCTTTTGATGTCACCTAACTATTAATCTCTGAGGTAAAGGGTAAGGATTGCATGAAAATAAACCAATGCTAAAGAAACCTAAGGTGATGCACCAAAACAACCTAGACCTGTTAATAGCCTATCACATTCAAATTAATATCATAAAGCTTGATTCACACAACTCACTTTCCAATGAATTTTACATAAATATTTTTAAGGAGGTCTATAAATAGTTCTTTTAAAAAGAAAACAAGGATTTCACAATTAACAACACAACTTATGACCTGTAAACATACATTTTTTGCTAAACAAATTCCTAAACATGTGACAAGCTTGCAAGGAAAACAAGGATTTTCACAAGACAAATTGATCAATCATTAATAGCATGCATAAGAAACATGAAATGAGAAGGTAAAAATGCTCTACTTTATTAATTCAAAGTGCTTACTGTATAATAGGCCCATTTGAGTTACAATACTACTCCATAAAAAATAGCTCCAAGAAACAAAGCTATCCTACTGCTAGAAAGAAATAACTAGCTCCAATTGTTCAAAATGAACATACTTAAGCAAAAAACCCCAAAAAACCTTCACAAAAGTCCTTCCAGAAGGTTCTGGCTAGATGCAACAGAAAGGGACAAAAAAAACCTTCTAGAAACCCTCCAAACTATCCTCCACATGAAGAAAAGTTAAGCCAAGTCAATAGTCACACTAAAAATGTGACAAAAATGCCTCCAAACAACCCCTTTTCCTCTAAAATCAGTCAAAATAGCCTCTCACACATCCCTCATGTCTACAAGTCATCATTGGTCTTCACACAAGTATTGACCCATACTCTCCTCATGCAATATGTGTGTTTTTAAAACACAAGACTCCAAAGCATTAAGATAATAACCTTGATTAAGTGATTCATAAAACATCACTTAATCAAGTAATTTTACATTTCAAAGCACAAAATAAGGGGCCCACCATCTTTTTGAATTACATTACATTTGCATCAAAAAGACATAATAAAAGTGATTTTCAAATCACTGAAATGATATCTTTATACATTGGAATAAAATGAAACATATAATGTCATATCTAAATGCTTTCAAAATCATTAAACAAGGTTAAAAACCTCCAAGGAACTTGACTAGCTCTACTTACCTCATTCTACATTTTAGTCCACACATGGTCCATACTCACTGGTTTTCAAAGGCATCATACAAGCTCAAAAACACTTGGCCAATATGGCCGACCACCAAATTTATTGGAAAGCATATGCCAAGTCACCTGATTATTGGTCAAAAAAACAAAGGCATCACATGTGTTGTATTTGCACACTCCATATGTTGTATTGTTGAGGACTTAGCAAAGTTTGAAACAAAGGGAAAACACCTTAAGGCATAAAATGCCTAAGTGAATGAACAAGTTTCGATCCCCATGCATTAACACATGTTTTTAATTTTAAAAAAAATGGGAAGAAAATCTCGTCCCCATCGAATAGGGTCAAAACCTAATCATCAAAACACCAAAATAATAGGAAAACACCATCATTTGGTCATTGAACAATCTGGAAAATAGATGCTACCGCCGTGGGGTTTGAGCAAACATAGGAAAAATATGAAGATTCACACTGGTTTTTGGTGATTTTTTAAGGAGCCACCTCGAACAACAGGTACATGTTCATTCTGTAGCTCAAAATATGCATTTTTCTGCCATTTGGAGGTCATAAAAGAACCTACAAGCCACGGCCATGGACATATAGTTGACTCATATGTATTATTCTGCTCTTTCTGTTTGTTGTTTAACTTGTTCACAACCACCATGAGAGCTCTGATGAAGCTTTGTTAAAAGCAGAAAGTTTGAAAGTTTGCAAAAAAATTGTGAGCAAAATCTCTAGGTGAGTTAAATCGACTCCATTCTTGTAGACTCCGAGCAAAAGAAACCCATATTTTGTTTCTACCTTTAGAATAAAGCATAAAAAGCTAATTTTTTTCTGTATTTGTTAATGAGGACACTCCATTTTGTTTCCCTATTGCTTTCATGAAGAAAAAAAATTCTTGGTTGCAGCCATGGACAGAAAATAGTGTGTTTTTATATGTGGCTTTGTTTCATTTGAAAACCACATAATGTTTCTTTGATTCTCCTTTGTATTAGCAAATTTATTAACAACCTAGATGGGTTTTGATATGTAGAAGAGAAAAAATGGCCTGTGAGCTTGGCCTACAAATTTCAAAATGGGTTTCCTTTGTATTTTTGTATTTCCTTTTCCTTTTGCAATCTAATTGCAAACCCCTAAGTGGGTTTTTGTAGCACATATATTTTTGTATCTGCAAATGTTTTCAAAAGAACCCAAGTGGGTTTCATGGTTTCTTGAAGAAACTCAGATTTTTTGTAGAAATGCAAATGGGTTTTGTAAATACACTCCATTTTCTATAATCTGTAGGAATGTTGCTTCATATTTTGAAACCTCAGGTGGGTTTTCCATATTTTGCAAAAAAAGAGGTCAACCTAGCCACGAATTGCATGAAATGAGTCTCCATTTGTCATTTTTTCCCCTTTTCCAGCATTGTTGTTGTCTTTGCATTAGCTTCTCATGATGAACCCAGATGGGTCTTTTTAGTTTGAAGGAAAACTTCAGATTTTGTTGCAAAATGGTTCTGTCATTATACAGTGTGAGCATAATTGAAAGCTCCAATTTGTAGCAAAAAAATTGTTTTCCTGTGAGCATCAAATGCTTGTTTTGCAAATGCACTTCTTTTTCTATAAAATGTCTTGAAAATTGAAACCCCAAAGTGGGCCTGTCATTGTGAATAAACTCCTACATTTGACATTTTCTTTAAGAGTACCATACTCTATCCTTTAGTGATGATATCTCCTCACGTTACTCAACACTCATGATAACCCCTTTTGAGGTCTCAAACACTTTGACAAAACACCACTATATGAAAATTTGGCACCATGATTGTCACTCTACATATCTAGCAAGGTGATTGTAATGTTTGATAAGAGGATAATGTTCATCTTCATCTTTGAAACATTGCTCTTGACATTCATGAGGTGGCTGCTTTCTTTTCACAAGATAATTGTCTTATCAGCTTGGTGGCTACTTGTTATGCATAGCACTGTCTTTTATTACTTCATGAGTCATTTATGCTTGATTTTCTTGCAAGTGCATAGGTAAAATGAAGATAAACCTGTAGCCTTTAATGGTACTACTCTTATTCATGACTATGCTCTATTCCCTTGAAGCACCATGATTTATGATGGTTTCAATGATGACTATCTTCAACAAAACATTCCTTTCCTTTTCTTGATTGTCAATTCCATTTCCAAAACTATGACTGTCCTTCTTTTTTTTTTTCTATTATCATGATTTGCTGCTTCAATTTACCATGGACTGAAATACAACCTTCTCCTTAAGCTTGGACTAGATTTTATATTTTTGACATTGATGCCATAACACTTATTATTGTGCCATGCCTTTTGCTTATCTTGGAATGTATTTGTTTTTACCATAAAAAATTGTCATTGTTCATTGATTCTTGTTGTCTTGTAGCACAAATGACCGTACCTATGCTTCTATTGAATGAATGATATTCATTGTTCAATGTGAACAATAGATAGCTTTTCCCCATTTGTAATATGCATTACTCCCATTGTGATGATCATGCTGCCCTATATGCTTCTTTCATTATTTATTGTTGTACTTCAATGCTCCTGCTCTTCATGTCTCAAGGTCATTGTGACCGGTACATCATCATGGGGCATGTGTATTGATCATTTTGACACACAATCTGCATTGTAGGGGTATTGTATTATGACTTTAGAGCATTTGTTGTCCTGTAGTATACATCCATTATTGTTGTCCTTCCATGAGACCATTGTAGAATGCAATGTTTATTGTCCTTGTCAATGGCAATGACCTTCACTCATTGCATTTATTTTCACCAATGCACCTATGAATAAAAATTAACAATTCCATTTACCTCCAATGATAAGAATTATTTGGTTTGTTCTTTTTTTTTTCCTGTAGCTTTTGCAAAGGTGTTGTCCTATTCACTTGTATCATGACCTTGGCCTCAAAGGGGTCACCTTGTACTGCTCCATGATTGACTCAACCATTACTTGCAATTGTATTGATTTGAAGCTTAGTGGTTGTTCCTCATGATCATAACTCCACATTGCTTCCTCCATTGTTGTTTCTATCATTTCATTGTTTTAAAACACAGATTGTGCAACCAATGGTGGCAATGTTTCATGTCCATTAAAAATCAAGCTTTGTAAGTTGTGAAACTTGACTGCTTCTCTATTTCCATCAATAAAGTTATTGTCAACTACATATCACTTGTGGAGGTAATCCTTGGGTCTGAGCAGCTTCAAGAAATGTAGATGAAATTTGATCATTATGTGACACCAAACGTGGTAGTTGAAAAGTCTTACTACCCTTCCTTTATTTTCATCTGTAATGTAATATCTTGTGACCACCTTGTTTTCCTTTAGTAAAGTCAAAAGACATTATTGTTTTCTTGCATGACATGAGAATACATGTTGTTGTCCCAAACTTCATGGCTTCCATAATAATGCTTGTTGTCCTACATGAATTTGCTATTTGATTCCACCACATTTTTTTCCTTTTTGATTATGCGTAATACATAGCTGTCTCCCCACTTTGATCATAGTGGTCCCAAATGTCGATGACCTAAAAGCTCACTGTCCTATGTGATGTGTGGCTGTCCAATAGGGTCAAGGTGAGAGGAACCATGACAATACTCTAGATTTCTCTCTCATTATTTAAGAGATGCATAATTGAAATTGATGCATCTTTTGAATCTGATAATGAAAGTTGATCAATTGGTGTGATTCCATATTAATTTAATGCATTAATAACAGGTAAATCTTTGATCAAGTTGCTCAATTTCCTTTTTCTTTCAAAGCATACTAAGCTCCACCCTCATGGGAGCCACATTTACCCCACATGTTGTATTTAACTAAATTAGAATAATAACCAGACTTGTCCTAAATTTGCACATGAATCAAACAAGTTAGAAAAATAGATGCATATTTTGGATGTGTTTGATGACTTCATTGTTTTCCAAGACATCCAAGGTTTGCATGCTTATTTAATGCACTTATGGATTAGTTTATACATGCATAGGTAGGTGTTTATGTAAGGATTGAGATCTTTCATTGCTTAGAGCCTTGCTCTAACATCATTGTTTTCTTAGATGCAGGAGCTAGGAGCACTATGGAGCTGGGGAGGACACAAGCAGCTTGGGGCAGCAGCAACAGGGCAAGAGGGAAACTTCTCAACCAGTCATTCTCAGGCAATGACCGGTTTCCATTCTTCTATGCACATTGTGTTTTTACTTATTCATGTATAAATTGTTTCTTTATTTCCATTGAATAAGTAAAGTTAGTCCCTTGGCTTGTAAGGGACATGTACCTTCATGATTATCAATAAAAGATTAGATTTGTATACACACGATTCTCTTTTCTCAATTGTTGTAATTGCAACATTGGAATAAAAAATGTAATCTATTTCATTCGGAAATCTTTTTCCATGCATATTAAACCTAGATGGTTTATCTTTTAAATGTTTAAATGAACAACACAAAAGAATAAACACTAAACCTAATTTCAGCTGAAAGCTAAAAATCAGGTAATAGGGCTCAAGACATTCTATACTATATTTGTAGACATTCCCTACCATGGATCAAGCCATAGAAGATTATGTAGGAAATATTTAGCTTTGAAATTAAGAGCCTTAGGATGGATTTGAGAGGGAACGAGAAGAGGAGCATAGGAGATATTTTGAAATCTAGACATGATGTAGGCAGTGAAGGAGATGATTCAAAGGAGGTAGATGGATCATTGGTGGGAGGTGACTTGTAGCTAGGCAGGTTGCTAATTTTGAGCTGCTAGATTGTAGTGGCTAGGTACTAGATTTTGTCATTTTCTAGTCAGGTAGATGTGTTGCAGAGTTGGTTGTCATACAGTTGGGATGCGATAGTTTTTTTGCTTGTTGTTGGGTGCCCTCTTTGTTCTGGGGTTGGTGTCTCTTTTCCTTTTGTTTTTTGGGTGAATCTCTATGGGTTACAAGCTCCTTTTGTTTGGTTGTGCTTTAGGGGTGAAGGAGATTTTTTTGTGGAGGTCATTGGTTTTTTGGTGGGAAGAAACTTGTGGTTGGGAAAGTTATTGATTTCAAGCTTCTGGGTTGTGGTGGCTTGGTGTCGGCTACCACTTTTTTGTGTCAAGCTCTATGGGTCGTGGGCTTCTTTTGTTTAGCTATGCTTTGGTGAGTTCATGTGTTTGTCCCCCTTGTTTTGTTTCTTCTTAAGCTTGGTGGGGGGTGTTTGCTGCTCCTTTTTTTCTCTTCTGGGGCTTTGGTTTCTGCCTTTACCGTGTTTTGGGTCTTAGTTTTTGGTTTTTTCTAGAGCATCCTTTCAGATGCTTTTCTTTGTGGTGTTCGCAGATTGGTGTTTTTTGGGTGATCATCTCTTTGGAAGATCTTTGGTTTGCTAATGGACTATTCTTCATTACTTGTTTGGAATTTTTCCATGTTGGTTTTTTGCTTATGGAGGGTTGGGTTATTCCTATTATTTTCCTTTTTGACCTAGTTGTTTGGTTCATTCTCTAGGGTGAAGTTTACCCTATTTGGTCATTCTTCTTCCTTCTCTTGTTTGGTTGTTCCTATTTGGTGCAGGAGCACTTGATGGATTATATGCCTCCATGAGGCAACTTTGGCATTTTGGTTTTAGTTTGGTGTTTTAATCTTGTAATAAGTTATAATAGACCATTTTGAACTTGTTTATGTCACTTTTGAGGTCTAGGTGGTAATTTTTGAGTCAAATGTCAAATATTGCAAAAATTGTCAAAATGTTGTCATGAAAAGTTGCAAAAAAACGCAAAATTGCAAGAGTTGGGAATACGAAGGTTCAATTAGTTAAAGGGTCAGTTGTAGCCATTTTTTTTTGGGTGTAGTAAGTATATTTATGCTTGTAGAACCTTAAGGAAGAGGTTGGAGGATTGTATATGAAAAAATCAATAAGGAAACCCCTGTTTTACATTTAAAATTATGTGTTTTACTGGTAATTATCTGTTGTAAACCACTGTACGGTCCCATACAAGTGTTTTATGATATAAAAGTTGTTGGAATCGATAGAGGCATGAAGTATCATCAATTTTCACTTATTTTTATTGAATTTTATAAAGATTTGATTTTTTTATTGTGATTTTGCTAGTAACAGGTCTGTAACCCTGTTTTGGGGTTTGAGGCACAAGAAAATGCATTTATTACTAATTCCTCCAATGGATCTATCTAAATCTTGGTGAAATGAGGGATCTTAGGTAGGTATCAATGTTAGAGAAGGAATTAGGAGTAAGGAAGGTGTTTAGGAGAAGTTTAAATGCTTCCCTAGTCACAAAACTGTGAGTTTTGGTTTAGAAAATGATGGTTTAGAGAAGGAGTTTGCATAAAATGTATGGGAAAAGGCTGAATGAAGGTTTAGACAACATAGGTAGACATATTTTAACATGTTGGAGGTGTTGGAAAATTAAAATAAGCTTGGTAATATAGACTTTCAATAAACCCTCATGATACAAGAATGGAATTGGCATTAACAAGGGTTTTGTAGTTTAGGGATCTTGTGGAGTTTCCCATTGGAAAAGGTGGTGGATTTGGACCATTTGAGGTTTTTATTGAACATTGGAATAGAGACTTGAAGTTAGTAGTGCATAGTAGTTGGTGTTGCTTTGCAAAACATGCCTAATTGACTAAGGAGGATAACGCAGCAACAAAAGTTTGGAGGATATGCTCCAAAACAAAGGTATGCACTTTTGAGATGTGTTGAAGAATGCAATGATGGGTGTCGACAAAGCTATTTGGTTTGAGGGTTTGAATTTTTTTTGAGAAGATATGCATAAGTTTCTCTATTTTAGTACTACAAGGAAACAAGATTTATGAGTGAATTGTTTAGGGAAATGGAAGATCAGAGCTATTGAAGGCCCTCCTTGGTTTCAATCAGTCATTTTTTAATGATGTTTAAGGTGGTAACTTGAGGATTCAATAAGAAGTTTTATTCCTTGAATTCAAGTTTGGATGTTTTGAGTTAAGTGTTTTGTGAAGGGGATAGTGAGTCCAAGTTGAATGAACAAGCAAGATGTTTTTGAGTTTAGTCAAGTTGGGATTGTTGGGAGGATTTGCACCACATGCTCTGCATCAGTTGGTATCAGAGCTAGATGAGTCTGGGAAAGGAAGGTTGTGTGTTTGTGTGTGTTTCCTTTTTGTAGGTTGAGGAGAGAACCTAGATGCCAAGAGACTAGGAGTAAAGAAAAGAGAGGAAACCCAAGTGAGGTGTCATAAAGACAAGAGAAGGTGAAAGAGACTTGCTTGGATAAGAGAGAAGAATGGATGTGTTCAAGGGGTATTTGTAGGCTGAGGGTTCACTAAAGAGGAAACAAGAAAGGAAGAAAGAGGAAAAAGAAAAGGAAAAAAAAATGGAAATTGACCAAGAGATGAAAGAGTTGAGGCAAGCTATGGAAAGAATGGAAGAGAGATGGCAGGTTGTGATGCAACAATTGCAAAGTTGGCACTTACCAGTTAAGAGGAAGGTTACATGTCCCATCAATAAAATTATCCAAAGAAGAAGAGGACAAGCAAGGGCAATTCAACAATAGAGGGAGAACAAAAGCAATCTCAAATAGAGGAAGAGGTAAGAAATGAAATGGTGAGTACAACTATAACTATTTTGACAACAAGAATTGAATAAATTCATGAAAAGGTAGAAATAGTTGTGGATGAGTCTTTGTACCATTTTTAGTTGTTTGAGACTAATGAGAAAGATGAAAAAGTAGAGAAGGATGTTGATAAATTTGGTGTTGATACTCAAGTTGTTAATGAACAGTTGCAGACTAAGATGCTTCAATTAGATGTTTTCAAACAAATTGTAGGGGTCACCAAGAGAATGTGAAAAGTAGATCAATGAATGATGGGTGGTAATGGTACTAACCAAGTTTTTTTGTGAATGAAGTTGTCATTGTTATTATTCAAGTGAAGGTATCTAGAGATGCAGATAGGAAGAAGCTTATGCCATTTGACAAGCCTAAACATCTTAACAAGCAGTTGGGGAAGCCTAAGGTGAAGATGAAGAAAATATTGAATTGTTTCAAGGAGGATGGAATGCATGAATTGCAAGATATTGGTCAAACACTTTCAAACATATTTCTCATGTTGATTTTTCTGATTCAAGAGGACTTGAATTTTCTTTTCTCTTGGAGTTTGGTGCAGGAGCACCTGATGGATTATATGCCTCTATGAGGAAACTTTGACATTTTGGTTTTAGTTTGGTGTTTTAATCTTGTAATAAGGTCTAATACACCATGTTGAACTTGTTTGTGTCAGTTTTGAGGTCTAGGTGGTAATTTTTGAGTCATATGTCAAATATTGCAAAAAATATCAAAATGTTATGAAAAGTTGCAAAAAGATGCAAAATTGCAAGAGTTAAAAATATGAAGGGTCAATTGTAGCCATTTGTTTCTAGTGTAATAAGTATATTTATGCTTTTAAAACCTTGAGGAAGAGGTTGGGGGATTGTATATGAAGAAATCAATAAGGAAACCCTTGTTTTATATTTGAAATTATGTGTTTTACTGGTAATTCTCTATTACAGACCACTGTACGACCCCATACAAGTGGTTTATGATCTAAAAGCTATTGTAATTGATAAAGGCATGAAGTATCATCAATTTTCACTTAGTTTGATTGAATTTTATAAAGTTTTGATATTTTTATTGTGATTTTGTTGGTAACGGGTCTGTAACACTATTTTGGGGTTTGAGGCACAAGAAAATGCATTTATTACTAATTCCTCTAGCAGATCTATCTAAATCTTGGTGAAATGCAGGATATTAGGTAGGTCTCAATGTTAAAGAAGGAATTAGGAGTATGGAAGGTGTTTAGGAGAAGTTTCAATGTTGCCCTAGTCACAAAACTGTGAGTTTTGGTTTGGAAAATGATGGTTTAGAGAAGGAGTTTGCATAAAATGTATGGGAAAAGTTTGAATGAAGGTTTGGATAGAATAGGAAGATATATTTGAACATGTTGGAGGCATTGGAAAAGTGAAATAGGCTTGGGAATATAGACTTTCAATAAACCCTCATGATACAAGAATGGAATTGGCATTAACAAGGGTTTTGTAGTTTAGGGATCTTGTGGAGTTTCCCATTGGAAAAGGCAGTGGATTTGGACCATTTGAGGTCTATATTGAACATTGGAATAGAGCCTTGAAGTTGGGAGTGCATAGTAGTTGGTGTTTCTTTTCAAAACAGGCCTAATTAGCCAACGAGGACAGCGTAGCAATAGAAGTTTGGAGGACATGCTCCAAAACAAAGGTATGCAATTTTGAGACATGTTGAAGAATGCAATGATGGGTTTCTAGAAAGATATTTGGTTTGAGGCTTTGAATTTTTTTTGAGAAGATATGCACAGGTTTTTTTTTTTTAGTACTACAAGGAAACAAGCTTTGTGAGTGAATTGTTTAGGAAAATGGAAGATCAGAGTTATTGAAGGACCTACTTGGTTTAAGTTAGTCATTTGTTTATGATTTTTAAGGTGGTTTGAGGATTCAATAAGAGGTTTTATGCCCTAATTTCATTTTTGGATGTTTTGAGTTAAGTGTTTTGTGAAGGGGATGGTGAGTCCAAGTTGAATGAACAAGGAATAATTATTTGAGTTTAGTCAAGTTGTGATTGTCAGGAGGATTTGAACCCCATTCTCTGCATCACTATTGAGGCTATTGTATATTCTCTTGTGTTGGAGATACAATCTTTTGGAGAGGTGTACTTGTTATGCTCTTTTGTGTTGGCTATGAAGGTTTCAATTTCTTCCTTCAGGTTTTAGAATCTCATGCTACCAAGGGATGTTGTGACTACCCTTCCTACCAAAATTTCTTTATGCTTGGATCTTCAATTGTGGTCTTCTTTTGAGGTGGAGATTGATCCTATAGATGTGGATCCCTCTTTTATAGAGGTAGAGGTGGATGTTGCTGAGTTGGTGGGAAGTTCTTTGTTCTTATGCTAGTCCCTATTGAGGTGGTTCTAGTATAGTATGGAGAGAAGTGGTTTTGGTGGTAAAGGGTCTCACTTCATCCTCTCCTATAGAGGGGAGCCCTTTCCCTTAGAGGTGGAGGTTGGGATGCTTTGTTGGGTGGGATGTTGTAGGTTCGCTAATACTTCACTGAGTTCTATTCTGCATTCTAAAACCCCTTTTGAGGTGGACTATTTAGATATATTGGTCCTTTTGAGATGCAAGAATTTTCTAGTTTTATTCAACATTAAGGTCATTGATCTCTTTGGCTCAAGCTTGGTTAGGTATTTGATGGTGTTTTACACCATTAAGATGATTATTTTTTTGGGCTTAATGGTTTCTTTCCTGAGCGGCCAATTTGTTGATACCTAGTGGTACAAGAGCACCCATAGGTTATCTTAGGTTGTCTAGGACAATCTTGTCTAGGAAAACTAAGCAATAAAACTTAGTTCATTTGGATGTAGGCCTTAATGGAATTTTTGATTAAGTGTTGATCATCTGATGAAGGTCATGTTGACCATTGGTTAGGCCTAAGGCTTTTGCTCAAATGAGGTTTTAACCTTTTAGGCCTTTTAGGAGTTTCTTTTCAATTTTTAAAAATAATGCTCAATTGGAGCTACAAGCAGCCAAGGAGAGCCCATGGGAGAGATAACTGAATTGGAGACCCTATTTATGGGATGCCTCAGCATTGGAGTAGGGTTGGAAGCATTTTTTATGTTTTGAAGTTTTATGAATTCAAGAAAAATAGTTGGTTTCGTGTGCTAATTTTCTGATTTTTGCTTGAAGTGTTGTTTTAATGGATTGAACAGGGCACTGTAGTTAGTGTAGGATGTAGTGTAATTAATCTTTAAGCTCTGTGTGACATTTAGATAGGTTTCTAATTCATTTTTAGCCTTATTTGTAAATAGTTTTGTTTCTTCACTGTTGTTGGTCTGAACCAGAAAATTTTGTGAAAATGGAGTGTTAGTTCCCTTTCCCACTGTACAAATTGTACAACCCTTTGGGAATAGTGACTAGACTCCATGGTTGTAAATATTGTAGGGTTTACGTTCTTTGAAAGTGCAGGAGTTGTTGGAAAAGTCTTTCCCTAGGCGAGCCAGGAAAGAGTTCGGCTAGGGAAGACCTTAGTGCAGAGCACTAGAATTGCAGGGGTGTCAACTTTTTGACAAATCATTGCTTGGAGAAGATATTTAAGTGTCTTGGAAAGACATAGCATGGAGGAGAAAGCTCCATCAATCCATCTGATGTGAGAAGAACTTAACAGTTTGGAAGACGCTAGGAAAGGGCTTAAAAGGTTTTGCCCATTTTCAGGTTAAGGCATTGTACGGACAGTTGAGACCCAAGACCCCAAAAATATTTGAGAGGTATCCATATGAACCAGGAATCCCAAGAAAATATTGGGGTGTTCTTTGGAAAGTTTAGAGAACTAACCTATTTTCTCGGAGAAGGAGGCCTAATTGGGGCTTCTAGGGCTAGTAGTCTTTTTAACCTAAATGAGGGTTTGGTGGAAGCGACCAAGAAATGAAGTTAGGTGGACCCTCAAGAACCAAAATTGGATGGATTAAAATGAATAGAAACACCTCCACATCCCTGCAAGGTTAAATTCAAGATTTT